>JAZGTJ010000780.1:26913-79462 GCA_036877575.1 Botia almorhae | reverse complement strand
TTTCTATTTTGATTTTATGGCTATCTGCTGAATGTGCTGATGCATGTAAATTACATGATGTAATTTATTAACATTTCATCATATTATATAGCCTATGGTCACATAGCATGGTAGGTTAAAGTTTACGATGCTATTATATGATGTATGTGTTTGCTTGCTAGATTTAAAAAAAATCTAGTATTGTATACTCCCCGCTCGTCTTCACATGTATAAACATAGAAAAACATGGTTTACTACTGTAATCAGAATCAGAAAACTTTATTGATCCCGCAGGAAATTGCTTAATAATGTTGTATTAAACAGTGAGGTCATAAACATCTTCAAACACATGTCTCACAGAAGAGTGTTTTTAGTGTAATTAGTTTTAAAGATACCCTCTATATTTATATATTATCTGTATAAAAGTTATTAATACTAATTAAATATAATATAAGAATATTATTGTGTTATTTTTTTGGTGGTGGAGGGGTTGGGGGGGTGCCCTTTTTTCAGTTTTAGCACATGCCTCTAAAAGGTCTGTGCACGGCCCTGACTCTGAGTAAATTATTTCCAGTGCAAACTAAATTAAATGTCGGTTTTGTCTCCCTGAAAGCTGTCTTGGTAGGCACCTCACTAGGTTTTGAAGCACAAGTGCAAACAGCCTTGCTACAAACAACAGCTGCTCAACTCAACACACTCAGGGCACACTATATAATCTGCACTTGTGGACTGTTGCCTGTTGATTCATGCATTGGGCTGGTTTAGAAGATGACGTGCAATGCAAAATATTAAAAGAAGATTTACCAAGATAAAGCCAACAAATAAGTCACTGTAAATTAGGAGAGTTAATGCATGGGTATTAATTAGATTAGATTTAAAATAAAAATGCAGTCAGAATGTTTCTTGTAATATTTGCGACGTGTATGGTGCAGGAGGGCGGAATACAAATAAGTTTAACATTAATTCGGATTGACTTCACTCACCTTGCTAAAACAGTAGTGTCATTCACTAAGGACAAAGTGAAATGTATTTTGACGTACAGAATGGTGCTTTGTGCTTTACAAATCATTACCTGTATGGCATACTAACGTCTGCGTGCTGGGGTCCACATTTGATAATTAGTGACGTTTTTGTAGCGTTTGTTTAGGCTTAACCCAACTGATTAAAGTTTAAATGCAGTAAAGATTAATATCATGACGACAACAGCAGCCATAGCTGTTCTAATGGTAAAAGCAAATGATTAAATTCCCTTTATTTTCTTATTCTTTACAGTCTGTAGATTTTCAATTCTATGCTGGCCCTGACTACATTTTGATAATTCACAAGGCTTATATCTGCCTGATACATTACTCCCTTGGGCTCTGAGCAAAAGGATTATCCTGTACTACAAGGCACTTTAATAAGCTTCAAGAGTCCAGAAGGATCTGCCAACTGGAAACGTGCCGTGCATCACAACCATGCTCTGTCTCCCTCATGTCACGGCGGGTGCAAGCACAGATGCTCCACTGCTGAGGTGCATCCCGAGTGGCTAAACTCTGATCTACTCACATCCTTTTGCTGGAAATGTAATACTTTGCTTGTTGCCCATGATTAGTGTCGGTTTCATTCATTCATCAACATGCATAACCCATGTGGTGTCTCCAACCACCACACCCCCTCCCTTCTGTGTGTCTCATCGTTTTTGTTTACTATTTTCTCTTTTCATTCTCAAATGAATGCATCTTTTCTCCTAGGAAACCATGATGCAAGGGAGGGCAAACATGAACCATCACCCCCAAACCTCACCCAGCCAGGCTTTGTAGCAAATAAATGCTGAAGGTTGGCATTGCAAATTGCATGTTTAACATTCAACGCTGACACTTGGTTAAACAATAACATTGCTGTCTATTTGCAGAGTATGATGTTGCTGTGTAGCTCTTATAGATGAAAGATCTCCATGCAACTTCAGTTTTAAACCTCATTTTACTCCATTCAACAGGCAATTTTGCATAAATCCACAAAAGTGCATTAGCAAATAAGCTCTAATGAGCTCGGCAGCAGTATGTAATGATTCTTAAGTATACACAGGCTTGATTAGACTCATTGCTGATAAGACACTCTGTACCTAATGGCTTTGAACCCTACATGATAAACTGTATCAAAATCACATAGGAATAGAAAGCCATAAAGCGCAGCAGTGTTTTGAATGGAATCAGGCTGTAATGGGTTGGGTTTAATTTAAAACCAACCTGAGACTTGCTGTCTTTTCATCCTACACAGCTTAACAGATTCCCTAAAAACCCATTTTATTCAAGCTGCTGGTAGTACGGAAGATTAAAGCAAAAAAAACATACATCTATATGAATAATTAAACAAACGAGATACTATTATTCAGTGGTTCTGGCCTGGGAGGATTAAAAAGTCTCATTGTTCTTTTTTAAGTTACTCCTCAGGGAAAATTCTGGGATTTTCTTTCTTTATTTATGTATTAATTTCTTTTTATTTATTGCACAAATCCGTCCCTGAGTTTCTCGTCCCACTTCAATAGAGAATTCTGTTTTTTTGTCAGTCAGTCTCCAAGAACATTCCAAACTGTCTTTGATGAGACATTGAAATGTTGCCAAGAAATGAAAAAGGTACAGCGCTAATCAAAAAGGCTTTTGTGATTTCCACAGTGGCTTGGTGAATGCTGAGGGGATTATGTAAACATTCAATTTACAATTAGATTCCAGAAGTCTTGCTGACTTTCTGGCTTTGACAAAAGACTTTAAGAATTACATCACCGCTCAAGTCTGGTGCCCAGGGAGTTTATTAGATTTGATTAATGAACACAGTCTTTGGAGAAACTGTTGAGCAAACTTGCAGTTCAGTCACTAATAAAATGCCTAATAAAAGCTGCATGTTATAATCGGGCTTTAGTTATTAAAAGTTTGGGCTTCAAGCTGTGATTTGTTTACATAACTAAATAGGGTACATGTTGATGGGAATCCAAATCTAATAACAAAAATGATTGATTATGTTAATCTTCATGGATTAGAATGAACGATTGTGATTAAAAATGTTTGTTAAGATAAATTAACATTAGACATTCTTACTATTCTCTACATTATTAAAAAAAACGATTAGAAACGTCAAACAATTGTCAATGTAATCAATGTGATTGTATGTGATTATGTGAGAGCTGACATTTTTTCTTTCTTTGCACTGTATGTCTAGACTGCTAATCATGTTTCAGTACTTTAATATTCATCTATCAGTGAGATTTAAATATTTGAAAGCTATTGGGCCTGTTAAGCCTCTCGCAAACATAAAAGATCCAAATATTTCTCTAGAGACCTGATTGACTGATACCAGTCAAGTAACAGTATATAAGCTAGCATCATATATTGTTATATTATATATCATAAATTATTATATATTGTGAATGTTTATGTCTTAGAAATAAATCAGACTGTTATTTGCTGTGAGTATCATTCTATCTGTGTTCACAGGGTGCCAAGATTGTCAGTTTTGGCAGCTGGCTTTCTCTCAGGGAATGAGAATATATTGGTCGCCTCTGCTCATTCATCCTCATAAAGGTCTGGCATAAATCTGATTAGAGTATGTGTGTGTGTGTACATGTCATCAAATCCACTGTTTATCCGAGATGATTAATATTTGATTAGCATTTATATTCATAGCTTTTTGTAATGCTGTCAGAATGCGGAGATGCCACCTGTATATGTGTGTGTGTGTGTGAGAGAGAGTGTGAGATGACTACAAAATATATTCACATATTGTTATTTACACATATTCTAGGTGTATCCTTAACTATCCTGAACTCAAAGGTTTTCATAAATCATAAATTTCCCTTGAGACCATAATTGATCTATTCTAAAACAAATCCAAAATAAGGTATTATTTTCTCAGAAGCCTGAATTACTTTGACAGTAATTTGACTTTTACTTTGACAGTAATTTGACAGTAAAATGACTGTGGGTCTTTAAAGTACCCACACAGAATGTTTTTTCAAGTGCGCTACCAAAAACAAGGAAATAAGTATACTGAAAACCTGTTAAATTCTGTTTCTCTCAGTCACAAGGGTGGCTGTATGGTTGTAACAGTCCACACCTTCACTCATTTGAGCAATGGTGTGTATCTGTGAACTCATTAAATCTCAGATATCAGGCAGTCAAGGCCATCTCGCCCCCTTTCTGAGGATTACTCAGGGACATTAATTCAGACAGAATAAGTAACAACAACTGCAGTAAATCATCATATCACAACCCTGGTGCCTTTTTTAAACATCTTATGTATGTGACAGTCTTAGGCAACAAACCTAGCTAATTAAAACTTTCCAAGATGTGACAGAATTATATATCTGATAGTCTTGTTTACAGCTTTTACTTGCATTATAATTCAGCCACACCAAAAGGAAAGGTTAGTTCTAACTTTGTCATGTACGAAGACATTAAATTATATAATCTGATTCATTGTTTCGCATTAGACATAACTGATTATTCACATTATCATAGATAATGCACTAATGATAATTATGCCAAGCCAGTGCAACACATTTAAACAGTCTGTTTAGAGGCTCTTACTCTCTCTCTGATTGGCTGGTAACTGTGATTCTCTGCCAAATCACTGTAAAAGTCACATGCCATGAAAGCTAATTAGACAAAATCATTACAGTCCTCAACAGCAAACAGTGCTTGATCAAATGGAAGTTGCCAATGTAACCTCATTCCACCAGTTGTGTGTGTAATAACAAAGGATATAATAAAGCATGTGTGTTGTATTACAGTGGATATAATTATCTATCTGTGTTTAATCATTTCAGTCTGTGTGAAATGTTAATAATTTAATCATTTCTATCTATTTTTTACAACTACATGTATGGTGATACACACAAAGGAACTAAATGCATTAATGTGTCAACTTTAAAAATAGCTAGCCATAACTTAACTAATAACAATCATTAATATTTTTAATTAGTCATATATAGCCATAATTTGTTATTTATATGATTAATATAATACCGTATCTTGTATTTTAGGTTTAGCAACATTTAAATATTTCCAAATATTCCCCTTCTGTCTGGTTTAACATTAAACATACAAAGATATGTACCATTGTATTAACCAATTAGAGATAATAAACACAGAGCAAAGCTGACCAATGCTGCGTTAATGAGCAACCAATTGATATAAAGAGAGAGAAAACTCCTTTAAATGTGTTTACAAACGTTTCTTTAAATGTGTCATAATGAGCAACATTGTTATTGGAAGTGAGAAGTGTTGACTTATTACGTTAACCTGAAAAAGGCAATTCAACAAAAGAGAAGTTCAACATTTTTAAATACCAGAGTAAAATCTGACACAAGTGTGCGAATGGGCCCCAATCTTTAACCAAGCCTCCGTCTTACTGCCTTCAATAAGCCCTTTTGCTTCAGTTTGGGCACTGAGCCATGGGCTTTTAGACGGGGTGGGGGGTTGGGGGGGCTATTGTATGTGCTCCCCTCCTCTCAACGCTACAACTGATATTTGAGTCACCGGATGCTGCGCTCTTCATAGTCCAATGGTTCAGTCTCCTCTGAAAGGGACCACCAGAATTCCTCTTTAGGGGAATTTTCTCATTCGAACACAAATGCGTTTATCATTGTTCAGTCAGAAGTTTCCCACAGGAGCCGTTTGGGGTGAAGTTCAAGGGCACAGCATCTATGTCTGAGGGGTGGGGCTCAAAACCCGTGTCTGATCAGGTGGCATTTCTTGCGGGGAGGGCAGATTCTCTCCCCATCAGACTAGCGCTCTCCCAACTGTTGAGAACCAGCCCTTGCCATCTCGCCACACATTTTCCCTATGAGTTCTTGCTAATAATTGCAATCAAAAGTAAATAATAACAAAACTATGTTGGAAATTTTAAATGTCTATATATTTATAGTATTTATATATATATATATTTATGCAATACTTTGCAAGTCTTAGGCACATTAGTTTTTTAAAAAATAATAGTAAAATTTAATAGTATAATAGTAGAAATGAATAGTATAAAATTAGTAAAACTTATAAAACACAGAAATGACAATACTTCTTACCTTCTTTCAACGCTTTCCTCCATAATCTTTTTTTTTCTAGTGCCCCTTTAGGTGGATGTAGGAACACAAGGGTCCCTGTGCAGGTGTCTTGCCTCTTTGACGTGCATTCAGTCTGTTTCTTTCCAATGTCCTTTTCTCCATTCAGTCTGTTTTACTCTCTCTCTCTTTCTCTCTTGCCTTACACTACCATCCCTGAAACACCTCTCTTGTAAAAAAATCTGCCATACTTTTGCTGAGAAGCTAGCATAGGAAAAAACTGAATAGCAATTTCAATAGTATATCTTAAGAACTCTTTTCCACTGTACGCCTCGTTTCACAGACTCTCTTCTTGCTAAGAAACGGGCGGGAAAGATGACAAAGGATTCAGCCATGCACCTTCAGAACTCTTTTCCTCTGACACGGAAAACAGAAGCAGGAGTGAAGAAATGCAAAAAAGGATTGTTCTCCTGCCTCTGTTCTCCTCTGCATCCCTGTGCTCTACGCCTTATACTCACAGCTCTCCCTGCAACAGTACTTCACACACACACACACACACACACACACACACACACACACACACACTGCACAGCCCCCACCTCTTTCCCCTCTCTGCTGCTCTGCCAAAGACACACAAGCTTACTTCATTACTATTCACCGGGTCTTCCTAAGATGCACATTTTTGTCCTACAAACAGAGGAAGAGAGCAAGGAGAAACATCTAACATCTTTATGCACATAACGTGTGACATTACACATGGCTCGCTCTCAAATTTTAATATTATCATTGTCCATTTTAAAATATATCAAAACAGCCCCCTCCCCCCCAAAAAATAACTGTGACACAATGAGCAACAGTATAATGTATTCCTTTGTCTTCCAAACAGCTGTTTTGTTCTGTAATGTGGTACTGAATACATGATGCATGTATTTTCTGGATTGTCTCAGCTGGATATTCATATATCCAGCTGACATAAAAATGCTGTCTGAGCCCACTGACCAAATCCCTCTCCTATTACCTCTTGTTTTTCACCTCTCTCCCTCTGCTAGCATTTGCTGGAGATCTGTCTCGCTTGGTTAGAGAGCTGGCGGAAGGGCTTAGATGAGGAGAGAGAGAGCAGGTACACAGAGGTTAGCCATGTGAGTTCTCCAGCACACTGCATTCAGACACTCAACTTTCCTCTAAGGAGCTGCATGCCTCTGGGCTCTGAAATATCGAAACCCCTCTAGATAAAGTTAAAAGCGTTTTTCGGTTATTTGAAGCTCTGAGTTTTTCAGGAATTTTGAGAGATTAAGAGCAGTGTACAAATAAAACGCTGACAAGTATGAATGAGTGTCATTAAATTGCCTTTTTGGTCAGCTGGTGATGGGTGTGTGTTGATGTAAAGTGTACATTTTTGTTTGCCTGAGGCATTTTCTGCTTCATGTGTGCCAAATTGTTGGCAAAGATGGGGCTACTGTGAGTTGCTCTTCTTGCATTTCGGCTCCCCTCCCACCTCCCTGTCTCACGTTGTCGACAGAGGGTTGAAACGGGAGAGGAAATCCTTTTAACTATGATCTACCCTGTTAGGCTTGGTCAGTGAAGCATTTCTGCTGTTCCTGGTTACTTGTCATTTTGCATACACGGTTCATGTTAAGCATACAGTAAACTAATTGTATGAACAGACCCCTGGGGAAAAAAACAATTGTGGTTAAATAGCTTTTTTAAGGGTGCAATTTTTTCAGAGGTATTGATACTGGGTCAGAGACATTCTCTCTCTAGAGGGATTTGATTGGACACAAATTTGGGTATGCCTGTGAGTGCAGGACTAATCATCAATATATTTGGTAATTTTCCCAGAACATACAAAGTCCATTTTAAAAGAAGACAATTTTGGGTCAATTTTTGGGAGTACTCTAGCATACAAACAGTTTAAATAATAAACATGTCCTAAGAGCTCAGAACTCCAGTTTTTAATGTGTGTTATCTTCAAAAATATAGTAAACTAAAAATGAAGATTTTCTCATCATTTACTCAAAGTTATAATTTTTCACAAAAGGAGGTATTCACAAAAACAATAGCTTCCTTATCTATGCCATGAAATGTAACGCTGACCAGTGCTGTCAAGCTAAATTTACAGTAAGCAACATAAACATTCCTCAGAATTTTTCACAGAAGACAGAAAGACATTTTCATATGGAACAACATGTGATTGTGAATGACAACAGAATTTACATTTTTAGGTGAACTATGCCTTTAAGTAATTTGTATGATGCTTGGTGCACTTATTTAGTGGGAACATTTCTATATTTCTCTATCCCTGCCTTTCTCATGCTCTCCCTCTTTCTCAGCTGTCAGTCTGGTCAGGTCCAGTCTGTTTGTAGCTCTATTTTAAGCGAGGACACAGTTGGGTAGAGAGGAGGGGGAGCATGGGAGGATGGAAGCTCCAGGGGTGAGAGGGTGTCATAATGAAAGACTTATCAGCAGGGCGGTACACCCACCCAGACAGTCTATGAGATAAAGCAGCATGTAGATTTTCATATCTGTCCATTGACACTCACCTCACATATCAAAACCGTCAATAATTAACCAACCCTGAAGCTATAATTATTCATTATTCGTTAGAGGTGCTGGTAATGACACTGCTCAAGGTTATTTGGAAATGACTGTTATTAAAGTGACACTGTTTGCATATAAAAGGTGTTATGCAGAATTATAAAGCACATCAAAATGCTTAAAACCAACAGACTGGTTTGTGTCCTATCAAAAATGGCCTGCTGGATTGTTTATGAGCAAATGTGATTTTTAGGGGCATTTGGCAGCAGCTGTGCTGGCTTTGAACCTCAGAAGTGAGACTGTTTCATGTGGTGAGGTGCAAAACAAATTGTGGTTGATGTGGCTGCCAAAACAAGAGCTGTCTCATCAGAATTATGGTCATCTTATCTTCTCTCAGCCAGACGGCTGTGTGTGAGCACAGTCTAAACCTCTCAGAAACCTTCAGAGCATCTTCCTCTTAATCTGAATATTCAGATAGTATTCAGTGTGTTGTGATGATCACGGCCTGCTCTTCTGTGAACGGACGTCTGACTTTGTTTCAGATCTCCACAGACCATCACCATTAGTGTAAACAACTGTTAGAACAGCAACAATGATTTACTGTATTGTTTTTACCCTAACATGTGTTTTTCATTGGTATTTATTTTAAAAACTGTACGCTACGTACAGATATTCACAAAAAAAACTAAAATAAGTTAAATGTACATTTTACAACGAAAAACCCCTACATTAATTTTTAAAAACACCTACATTTATAGTTTGGTGAACTGCTGGTGCTAAACTTTTCAACTCAACCGGTAAAGTGTGGCGCTAGCAACACCAAGGTCATGGGTTTGATTCCCAGACAAATTTCTGCCAAATGCATAATGTAACCCAAAGACATTTTCCATTATCATATAATAAACAGTACATATAAAGTATAATACAGTCAAAACAATTTGTATACTAAAGCATGATAATAGTGAGTGTAATAACATGATAGTGGCAAGTGTGATACAGTGTGATACAGAGTGCATATTAATCATGCTTAAGAATTACAGCAATAATGGGCTGCATATTAAAACATCAAACAGCATTAACAGGGCGCATACTAAAACATCATACAGCAATAAAGAGGTGCATACTAAAACATCATACAATAATGGAGTGCATACTAAATAATTATACAGCAATGATGGTGTGCATACTAAAACATCATACAGCAATGATGGGGTGCATACTAAAACGTTATGCAGCAATAATGGATGCATCTCTAACACCCTTTAACAGGATGCATACTAAAACATACAGCATTAATAGGATGCATACTAAAGCATCTTCCATTATAAAAGGACGCATACTTAAACATCATATGGCAATAATGGGCCGCATAGTAAAACATGATGCAGCAGAACGGGTGCATTGGTGTTACAGGACTCCATTTAATCTCTGTCAGATGCACAGAGCAGCAGCTATAGAGAAGTCTATAGACCTCTAATTATGACAGAGCAGTCTGCCTGTAACCAACCTGCAAACAGCCTCATCTCAGGCCTCTCATTTATCTTGTTTGGAGGAAGGGAATTGGGTTTCAGGTAAAGCAGGGGATATGCTCTGCTCCTGCCTCAAGGCATTGGGACAGATAGTCTACCTTGGTGTGTCAAGGTGAAATAGATTAATTCACTGTGGCTGAGGTCTGTGTGATGGATTTTGGGAAATCTTGTTTCAATTTTATTGCTGTTGAAGCCTTGAGAGGGTCTTTTTGACTTGCATTGTACACTGGAGAACATTTGGTGAAGATAACTTTAGTCCAGAGCAACATTCTAGCGCCTGGCATTAATCTTTGTTTTCTCAATTGTTTCTTCTTGAATTATCTGAAAGAATAACTCGCATCTGTCTACACAAATCTTCATATCTTAAGAAATGTGTAGACACTAGATGTATTTAAATCTGCTCACCGTGATTTTGTCAAGATGTGTTTCTAGATCAACTTATTTTGATGGTCCTAGAACAACATTCCTGTCCAAAAATTAAACAGTCCTACCTAAACCTTACCCATAACCCCAACCAACCATAACCGTCTCCTAAAAGTGGGAAATAACAGGTTGATAGTATACAAGTCCTTCACCCTGTCCTAAACCTAAGTCTAAAACTGACCCTAAACCTAATCCTACAATCTGTTTATTGCGTCTCAGATTTGAATGTATTTTTCTTGGTGTTGTTCACGTTATCAGATTATCTCAGTTAATCCAGAGATAATAATAATAATAATGATATTATGCCAGCATTCTGCACAGTTTGACAGACACTAGAAAGAGACTTTTTTCATGTTTAGTGTTTATTAACGTCAACACGTCCTTCAGGAAATCTCCCCAGACGCACATAATGTCACATTCATCCAAGCTTTCCCTGCTGTAACTGTAGCATTAATTAAAAACCGGCAGAGAATTTGAGTGTGTGCGTTTGTGTACGCGCTGAGAGTGGGAGGGGTGGAGATGGGGGGGGGGGTTACGGGAGTGGGAAAAGGAGATAGAAGATATTTAAAGATTCACTGTGTGAGATAATTAAAAATTCACAGTGGAGGAATCGAACAATTATTTCGTATACAGATTTTTAATTATACTGAATTTACATTTGTTTGTGTGTACATATTTGTGCATTTGCTGGGAGTGAAAGTGATGTTAAATGTCAAGCAGGGGAGGAGGGTCATGCCAGCTGAGCAGAGCAGACGTGGCAGCAATAGCAAATATTAGCAGGCAGGAACTAAGACAGGAGCCTCCTGTGTGTGTGTGTGTGTGTGTGTCTATACATTTATATTAGACAACAGATAGCCTGTAATGTTTAAAAGTCAGTTTGGTTGATAGGACACTGTTAATTCAGCTGTAAAATATTTGGTATCATACTTCTGTGTGAAGAGGAATTTAGGTAATTATTGTTAAATGATTTAACTAAAAGTTTGATATGTTATATATTGCTGTTACAGCAGTAACGTTTTATAGTGAGTGAAATAAATCCATCTTTCATGTGTTTTATTGCTTTTTATGGCTGTGAATGTTCAGAGGACTGATGTTTTATTTCCTGTTAACAGGGCTTTGAGCAATGAAGGAGTGGGGCTGTTTGACAGAAGTTTCTAAGAAACACAAACAAAGATATGAAAATTTTTACATTTGGGTGAACTATTCCTATAAATAGAGGTGATTTTGTACATATCAAAGTGGTAATATATATGAATAGTGGTAAATTATGTGGTAATGGCGATAATTCCTGAAAATATATAGTGATGGAGGCAGAAGGTTCGGCTGATACATAAACCTGTTCACAAAAACAATTAAACGTCGATATATAATACCATCTAGTGGTAGAAATGACGAGTTACATCATTCAGAACCATTACAACTAACATCGCGTTACAAAAGCCAGTATGTGACGACAGACCGCTGCCCGTTTTGCTGAACTGTGTTATCTTTACTTGCTGCTCAAAGAATATTCAGGAATTAGTTACTCCTTAACCTGTTTTACTAGTCGTGCCTAAGGAAGTATTTTTAAACTCAGCATCATTTTTCACCATGAAATGTCCACCAGTAGAGTAAATGTGCGCAATCCAGTTTCTACGTTATTAGAAGAATCGCTGTTTAAAATCATTATTGAACTCTATAATGTAGAAAATGGATATTACAAAAATAATGTATTGCATCAGTATAAGCAATTCAGCATTTCAAACTGAACAAACAAAGATAACTTACAATGTTTATTTTGTTGGTGTGAAGTCACCATTAAGGTGATGAGTGGTCTCTTTGTCGAACTTGCACCCTGCTTAATTACAACAATTTTTCACCCTGTGAACACAATGCAACACAAGCAGGTTTTGTTCTATCACAGAATACTGGAGGCACTATCTGGTCATATTCTACCACCAACACCCTGTATACAAAAATATGTTTGAGTTGATTAAAACTGAATGTTTTTCTTTATATAAATATTTTTTTTTACTTTATGAATGCCTTAATTACCTGATGTGTTGTTAGCAGCTGTTATTGCCAAGACTGCAAGGCAAATGTAATATGGGATAGCTAATAAAACAGCGCAATGCATTAACAATAGTTAAGAACTACTGAGAACTACTGAATACTTAAGAAAACAGCTTTCCTGTAGCTCAGTGGTTAGAGCATGGTGTTAACAATTCCACGGTCATGGGTTTGATCCCAGGGGTTGCTCAGAAGCAACGTATAGTGTAATGCAATGTAAATGTAAGAACTGAAAAATTGCAACCTCAAATTACTTTGCAATCAATTTTATTTGGTCACTGATCCTTCAGAAATGCATCTGACTCATTTGAAAACTAAGAGATTTATTTCTACAACTCCAGATCTTCAAAATCACATACAGTGTTAAAAATTACATTCTGCGATTCACAAAATGAGTGTAATGTTGAAAATTAACACATCCTCATTCAGAATGTCAAACGCATTTGAGATCCTAGTCTGAGATTACCTTCCAATAAGTCACTCTGAGTTAACAGAAATTGTGAAAAGGAAGACAGACAATGTTTAAAAGTGTTAATCAATGTCTATTGTAAAAACACATATCCGACAAGAGTTTCCTCTTCTAGAAGATTAAAGGCAACCATTTTATGTGCTCCTAAAATCAGATCTGTCTCTTTCTATTTGCTCAATAGCATTGCTGGCTGTTGTTATCTAAATAGATTTGACAAAGAAGAAATCACTATGTATGCACACATGGAGCCCAACTGGTGATGACTTAAGCATTTGAAAATAGCTGCATCAATTGATCCAGGGTTCAGGCGGTTGACAGTAGCTGAAAGGTTTTTGTTGCTAGGAGAAATCTGCATGACGGTTTCTGTAAACTCCCACATGAGTCCCCGAAAAGGCAACCAATATATGCAGTTCTTAAAGTACATTGTAGTGCTGTTTCTTCAATTGGTGCAGAGTAATTTTGATGTACTGTAGCAGAAGCTCAAGCCTTCTTGCTTTGTTATTCAAAAATGGTGCTATACTGGTAAACTGGAGCTCACATTATTATTTGTTCTCAGTGTACACTATACAACATACAACAGTGTAAACGTACACTACTATGGCGATCAGCCATGCACATTCTTAAAGAAACCGTATGCTCTATTAATAAATACTAATACTTATATAATAATAAATAAGTAGGTTAAAGGCAGGGTTACCAATCTAGGCTTCAAGAAATTACTTTAAAGAGAGAAAATAAAAGCATTACTTTGATTTCAAAATATCTTTTATCAAATTGATAAATCTGTCTCCATAATTTTGACAGAATAAACTACATCAAATTTACAGAGAAGTATAGAAGTGTAAAAATCTGTTTTTCCACTGGTGGTCTTACAGCCCGGCAGCTTTCTGTCACCAGTGGTCCTTGATGTCTATCAGAACTTATTGTTTATGGGCAATGTTTATGTAATGCTGTCAACTACCACAGAAAATAAAATGTCAACTCGTCCTTCCACAAGTAATCTAACAAAATGAAACTTTATTGTCTGAAAAGGGACATCCATATAAATAAAATGTGACAAATTGAGAATGTAAAACAATTGAGAGAATTTATTGAAATAGATGACCATGCATCATGTCTGTACACATTCGTTTTTCAGAGAAATTATAGTCCAATAAATGAAATATATGCGTACTCACAGTCACCAGATCAAGTACAAATGGTAAAGATTGTCTGACATTTTAAACAAATCTTCATGGATCCATAGATCATAGCTCATCATATAACCAGTCCTGGAGATATAAGTAACATTGTGTAGATGTAAAAAGCTAATGATTCTCCTGTTTGCTCTCTGAATTGTTATGCAAATTATGTAACCTCAGTGCATTGATTTTGACTTTGTAAGTTGACAATTTAGCCCCTGTTTAAAAGGAAATGGTCAAAAATGCTTTTTAAAATTATTTCATGGGTCTGTGAATTGTAAAGTTTATAGCCAGTATGTCCTATAATACACACTAAAAGTACACGTGCTGATTCAGTATACATGTTTTGTCAGTACTGGATTCAACACAAAGGTGAATCAGGTTCTTTGATAATAATGTTGATGTTCTAACATTCTGATCTACGTCTCAAGCATCAAAATCATTGACAGTTCAACTGAAAATCATTGACAGTTTCGAAGAGCTCCGAGATGGTGATTTTTAGGCATTAACTTCAGTTGCATTGCACAAAGGTTCATGAAATGGGAGGAGTGAAGGAATATAAATGCCTGACATGATAATCCATTCTGAGATCTTTCATCTAAGCGAGTGACTTAGCCAAGAAGCCTAGAAACCAGCTTAACAGATCCATCCAGGAACCAGAAGTCAACGAAGTCAGTCCACTGCTCTCAGAGGAAGAATTTGGAGACCTTCAAGCTATGTTAATTGAGGAGCGTATATTAACACTTTTCAAAAGGAACTGGCAACATACACTGACATACTGGAGTGTGTTCTTCAGTTTTGGACTTAGCATAGCCTTCCTGGGGCCCACAATCCTGGACCTGAAATGTCAAACTGGGTCCACATTACAGGAGATCACCTGGGTGTTCTTCTCCCAGCAGTTCTGCTTGCTCATCGGGAGCTCCATTGGAGGAGCCTTCAAAAAAACGTGAGTAGAGCATTGAGTCACTGCAGGTGAGCTGTGAGGAGATTTAGATGAAGATGATGAATATCTGCACCTGTGAGGAGTTGCTCTTCTTGGTCCTCATTTTGCTTCATTCAAGTGTTTAATACTTTGTTAATTTTTACACTGGTTCCCAGATGTTGGTTTCCTGAGGATGTTGCAGGACATGATGACTTCATAACATCCTCTACAGATGTGATGCAATATGTAAAATGCATCCAATGTAAACACACTGTAGACATTTTTGAATATCATTATTTTCCAGTAACTTACTGGTTTACATCTGTTTGACCTCACCATTTCTGTCATTTCTACTATACTTGTCTGAGTTTTCATAGATTAAATACAGTTCCAAAAATACATTTGTGAGGAATTTGTTCATCTTATCCTGTCAATCATGTTGTAAAGATGTATAAGCTCCCTGCTCGCCTCACTCAAGTCATAATATTTCCAGCCAAACACGTATTGTCTTTATCAGAATGTATAAAATTTGTGCTGTTATGTTAGTTTACCCTCATACTGCATGAAATTAAATTTAATGCCACGTGGCTGAAAAAGTTCACTTCACTTCACTGAAGGTTGTAACTTTGGCAACTTTGAAGCTTTTGACACTTAGTCATAGGAAATTTTGAGTGTTTTGTGTGACTTCTAAAAATCTTGACCTGGTACCAATATTTGATTTGATGAGATTTTGACTCCCCTGCTAACTGATTGGTTCATACACTGAGGAGACTCCTACCTGATAGGGGAGACACCTACCTGGTTCATATCAGTAAAGCCCACCCCTACACCCATTCTTAACCATATTGGGAGAAACAGGAGAGTCGTAATCTCACAGGGAGTCAGATTTCAATACAACACTGGCAACCGTTCTCCATCCCAGTGTCTCCTCTGTTCTAATTTACCTCCTTTTATTCAAATCTGGAGTCCAGAGGTGGCATTTGCTTAGACCTCCAGTCGAGTCTCCATATCAAGCTCCTCCTTCATAGACAGCGCAAGCCAGGCATTATTACTGTTAACACTGGATGGGAAGGTGAACTTTGGAACTTGGAAAGATATTGAGTACATATAAAATGTGCATTAAATATAAAGTTGTGTGGCTGCTACAGATAAGAAACATATTTATCTTACATAAATAGCAAGAAAAAGTCAATTGCTATCCAGTTTGTAAAATCTACATTTAATTTACAGTTAATCCAAATAATAACTTCTAAGCATCCAATGAATCCCCTTTAGAAATGTGAAAAATAAAGAGGGAAAATGAACCAATAGTCCCATACAATGTTCGAGTGATCGCCTCTCATTCTCTCCTTCAGGTTGTTGAGTGCCCTCACTGCCCTCTTCCTCTCCTCCTTCATCATCTCTGTGGTGTTTGCTATCATCCCATTTTGCTATAATGTGCTGTTGCTGGCTGTTGCTATGGCAGTGTCAGGTCTGGCTTTGGGATTCATTGACACTATTGCAAACATCCAACTGGTGTCCATATATCAGAAAGACTCGGCTATCTTCCTGCAGGTGAGAAACACCATGTAATCTCTTACAACTCAGAGACCTGCATATGACCTAAATATGTCATTTGATTCTCTGTTCTGATGCATGTGATGTATCACATTCAAATGAATATAAACTATGACATGATACATATAAGAGTGCAAAAAAATGGAAAAAAATAGACATATAGACAAAATAGACAGTATAGACATCCAACCAGTTGAAAAGCAGATGCGCTATGATCAGTTATGGGCCATTTTCATGAAAAAATAACAGTTACCCTTGTTATTTACAATAACTGTGTTTAGGCTTGTTCTTGCAGTAATAGAACAACATGCTATTGCTCACATGTCAAATTGTGTTGTGCCCTGTGTTTTAACTCTCACTCCAGGCTCTGCACTTCTTCATTGGGCTCGGAGCTCTGGTGAGCCCCCTGATCGCAGATCCCTTCATATCAGAACACTGCCTGGGCAACAACAGCACAGAAAATACCACAGCAATGCCTCACTTCAGGATGCCCGTAATCCATGAGAGTTCCCCAAGCTCTGTGCCGGTTAAGGACAAACCCAGCGTGTCAAACGCCTTCTGGATCATGGCTCTAATGAGTGTGAGATTATGCACAGCACTCATGCATGTGTAGAAGGTGCTGGATGCTTTCGAGATGCACTGATCTTATTCTCTTCTAGCTGCCTGTGCCCATTGCGGTTTTTGTGTTGATGTACCAAGAGAAGCTCATTCCCTGCTGTCCAAACAGCACTCCACAGCTGCTGGACAAAGATGTACTGGCCATGGAGACCAAGGCACCAAGCAACACAGAGGTGTCTGAACCAGCAACTGAAGGTACATGTATACAGCTGCAGTATCCAGCTGCTCAGCCCCTATGATGCGACTCGCACCATATAAAATAAAACAACCTTTATTAGGTTACTGGTAAGCAATTTACATAGCAAACTATGTGTAAAACTGTATGCAAAAATATATGAGACGACAAACATCCCATATAGTTCTTCAAAAACTTTAGAGGATAATCTAAAGAACACAACAAAGTAAAAAACTAAATACACTAGGTTTAAATTTCAGATTTTTTTGTGATTTAGTCTTCCAAACTTACATTCCAATATAATCACATTTTCTAGTACATGGAAATCTCTTCAGCTGCTGTATGAATGATAAACTCCGTGGGTTGCCTGTCACATTTTTTGGTATCCACATCTTGGGTGGAATTGTCCTGTTTATGTCAGAAGGCATTATGGTGAGTGAGCTTGATGAGGCGAATTATTTATGTTAATATTTGTGGAGGATGTTAAATTCACACCTGACCATTGAACTTTATCTTTAGGGGGTCTATGCTGGCTTTGTGTACACATATGCTGTTTCACCCCCCATGTTGCTGCATGCTAAGATGGCAGCATATCTGAACTGTATCTTCTGGGCAGCAATCACTGTAGGGAGGCTTGTGTCTATCCCGCTCTCATACCGGTTTAGACCGGTCTACCTGCTCGTCATCAACCTGGTAATAAAACATTCTTATTTACAAACCAAGCAGATTTTCACTGTTAATAGAAGGATCAAAGGTCCCTGTATATGGACCCTGCTGTGCCTAATAATCCAAATCAAATTTCCACCTACATAGATGGCTATGAAGAATGATGGTGAATAGGTTTGGGATTGTTAAATATAGTCTCTCTCTCTCTCTCTCTCTCTCTCTCTCTCTCGGGAAGGCTGGTGTGATTATAATACTGCTGCTCTTGATGATCCTCTACACAAACAGTGTGTTTCTGTTTGTGGGGACAAGCTTACTCGGGCTTTTTCTCAGCAGTGTTTTCCCCTGTCTGCTGGCTTACACTGAGGACATTCTGAACTACCAGGGTAAATTGCAGACACACGACTTGCTTTACTAGTAAAGACATCTCTCACGCCATGACTTTTATACTAAAAACAAAGTTATTTGCTAAACCCTCTTTCTAAACCTTTACACTGTTTTTGTGACGTTTCATTGTACACACATTCTCATGTGTCTGTTTAATCAGAGAATTTCCTTTAACAAACATTGTTTGTATACAGGGCTAGCGCATTTTTATATCCCCTGCCCCTAAATCCAACCCTCCCAGAATCCTTTTTGAATATTTAGTTTGTTTATTAAGCAGTATTCCCCATGATATCAGGTTTTATTGTCTGTTTGGGGTTTTCCTTTGGTCCCAGCAATACACACACAAACACACACACACACAGAAGTAAAAACACACAAAACTTTCTCTGTTTCTACATTTTCTTCAGGATGTGCAACACCAGTCTTAGTGGCCACTGCTCAAATGGGTGAAATGACAATGCAGGTCTTGGTTGGATCAGTAAGTACTTGACTTAGTATTTTGTAGCATTTAAGTATTGTAGAACGACATTGCACAGGATAATGCACACACATATTCAGTCATATTTGAAAATATATATAACAAAGAAAGCAATTAACCCTGACTAAATATCATCCAGCTTATTCAGGCTAAAGGCAGTTACAGTTTCCTTGTGTGTGGTATGGTCCTCAGCTGCCTTGCTTTCATCTTCCTCCTGGCCTTGATATTATGTAACCAAATCCACAGAAAACTCACAGGTAAAAACGTTACATTGCATAATATTGCACCTCTCAAGTGATAGAATTCATATTCAGTGAGTCTAACTAGGCAACATTATACATTTGATTTAATATCTTTACCATCCAGGAACATCAAAAAAAACTAAAGGTATGGTGGAAGACCGCCCACCCCTCACTCCACCTGCTCCAGAGAAAGTTGTATCAGAACAGAAAACTACTGTAACACAATCAATTAAAACTACATGTGACTCTGGAACCTGCTGGAAATACTTAACTGCTAAACTGTAAACATTAATGCTGAATATCCTTGCGTTTTCATTATGTTTGTGTAAAAAACTAAAATAATGCACATTGTGCATGGTGCAAGATAACCTTTTTGTGTATCTCTGTTAAGTTTGGTATATTCTATTTTGTGTTTGTTTTACAGTTTCTCAAAGAATCTTGACTTGATTATTGTGTTTTTGAGGAACATTACTGAAACACACAACTAATAAATATAAGAAATGTTTAATTATTGAAGGTATTAAGTAATTTATGACATAAAAATGAAATAAAATTGTTTTGTACTTTCACCCATAAAGACTAAGAATCATTAACACCAAATTAGACATCAGATTAATCTCCCAACATCTCAATGAATCATTCACTGGTCTAAGGGAATGCGCAGAACTTCCTAGAACTTCCCTAGTTCAAATTAAACAGTGTTTGTCTTGCTAACACAGTTACTCTCGTTCATAAGATGGAAAGTCAGTGTCTGTGTAATCCACTGCAGTCACATATTTAAAATATCACACACTTAACTTCAAAAAACTAATAACACTTAAATCTAATAAATCTTAAAATGGTTACCAAACTAATAAATCTTAAAACGACTCCAGTGGCTTAATAAATGTGAAACAATACGTTTGCGAAAGAAACTATTAATAGTTTATGCTTATTAAGCAACTGCTATGTCACATAAACATGTAAACAAACAGATCAATTTAAACATGGTGGCAAACCTCCAAGTCAAATCTCATTGGTTCTTGTGTGTCACATGACTAGTTGCCAAATGCATCATGATAAAAAAATGTCACGAAAACCAATGGAATAAATATGTAATGCATTGATCACTCAAAATATTAATTTCAAAAACATTTTGCTTCAGATGTTAAGCCACTGAACTCTTTTTGGAGCTTCAAAATCTGGGGCACTACTCAATGTTATTTCAAAGCTGGAAATAGTGGGGATATTATTTAATATTACTCTTGATTGTGTTTGACTGAAGAAAGAAATGCATACACCTAGGATGGAATGAAGGCGAGTAAATTATGGGAGAATTTTCATTTTGGGGTGAACTATTCCTTTAAACTTTGAATGTGTTTTTTCCAGGCATCACTGAATAGGAGATGGATGAGAAATATACAGCTCACCAACCACTTGATTTCTTTCAAGATACATTTTTATTTTTTCCTTGTAAAACAAATTTTACAAAAATCAGAATAGCGTAATTAAAACAAACATTTATCTGGATAAATTATAATATAGATTGAAAGGCTACAGATTAGGATGGCGATACAAGCGATTAAGAGTCAAATGAAATAGAGAAAGCTATGAATGGTGCACACTGAATTCAGGTCATTTTACCATTCTGATGGCTAAACAGACCGCTCATTTAAAAGGCAACTA
This sequence comes from Botia almorhae, assembly GCA_036877575.1. Classification (NCBI taxonomy): domain Eukaryota; kingdom Metazoa; phylum Chordata; class Actinopteri; order Cypriniformes; family Botiidae; genus Botia; species Botia almorhae. Next base: position 58,559 of record JAZGTJ010000780.1, on the reverse strand, counting down.
GAAGCATCAAAATATCCTTTAAAAAATGCACACAAAGCATCACAGAGGTTTTTTTTTCACTAGCTCACTTCTGACATCACTCATTCTTAAAGTGTACATCATAAAACAGGGCGGAGCTCCGCCCATCTGGATGAGACTGTCCACCAACATACTTTGATTGAACATAACGCACCACGAAAGCATGCCACCCATAAGAGGTTCAATACAACCATAGAAAAGTCATCTTAGTTCAAATGCTGTTTCACTAGACTGAATCAAGAATTAACTGCACAAAAAGTGGGGAAAAGTAGCATACTACAGCTATGCAACTTACAGTTTATGAAGCAATGCAGACAGGCTGGAGAAAATCACGCGACTGACATTCACCCACGAGTTTCCAGTGCGAATCATGACAACAAGCATTTTCATTATAATCCTGCGTGTTCTTAACTGTCAATGCATACGGGGTGAGATTCTGTACATTTAACCAAGTCAGAGGGTGTTATTTGGAAGAAAACAAACTGTTACTTTCTTTAAAATGCATTGTTAAAATTTTAAGGTATCCATATCTGTGAACTGAGAAAGCCTATGTATAATCTGTATTTTTTGGGCTGATTTGACAATCTTCTTCCTTCTTTGTTATACATTGGATAACAGTAACCAATTATTTCGTCAAAAAGATTGCAAAGCTGTCATCAGAACATTGATAAATATCAATATGAAATGACACGTTTAGAGTGAAGTAAATCCCAAATTTGGGATTAGGCTAAACCATACATTTTTAGGATCAGTTTGATGATACTTTACAGATTTCTTTGAGATATGGTATTTACACGCTGAGACATTAACAAACATCCAAAACACTCGAGTATTATGGGAAACAAATTCCACTGCTCCTCCTTAAGAAAAACAGAGAGAGAGAGACATTCACCAACAGGTAAAAGACCTCAGTCTTCACCTGACAGAGCCTCTTCCTCAGAAACATCGTCCTTTTCCTCTTTATCATTCTCATTTTCCTTCTCCTCCTTTTTTCCGTTGTCATTGTTTTCCTCCCCTTCTGCGCCGCTGTCATCGTCCTGTGTATCCTTAGGGGCGGGAGATTCTTTCCTGTCTTCCTTATGCCCCTTATCCACTTCCTCCTCCTTGTTACTCTCAATATCGTCATCTTCATCTTTAGGAGAAACCTTCTTCACAACTCTCCTCACCTTTGTCTGGCGTCTTCCCCTCTTCTTAGGTCCTCGGGTTGCTGAGAATAAAGGTAACTACTGAGTTACAATTGTGGATTTCTCAGCTTTTTACACTTCTGTAAAGGTAGTTACTACAGTAAAACTATCAAAATCAATGGTTGTTTTAACCTGGCATGATCTGAAGCTGAGATTATGGGGGTCTCTACCTGAAGCCCTTCTCTTGGGTTTGGGAGATTTGGTGTCTTTGCTTCTCCTGCTCACTTTTGAGTTCCTCCGTTTGGGACGCCCATAATCACTATCATCATCATCATCCTCCGCCATGAAGTCTTCATCACTGCCCGAGTCCTCTATGGGCAGAAAAGCATTGTTTTGCTCACAAAACAACACAATTACAGAACACAGGGCTGTCAAATGCATATTATGAAGTTTACATGTATGCACTTGGTAGACGCTTTTATCCAAAGTACCAAATTTTATCAGTACATGTGCTCCCTGGGAACCGAACCCACAACCTTTTGCACTGCTAACGCAATGTTCTACCAGCTTAGCTACAGGAACACAAGCTGCAAGATATACCAATTATTTAATTAAATAACTAGTCACAAATGACTGCATATTAAGTGTGACAATTATTGAACAGGCAATAAAAACTGGCTTTAGAAGTCCATATATTGCATGTTTTGTTTCTATACCACTGTAGATATCACTGGTGTGCTGTCCACAGCAACCCATTTTGCAACAGCTGGTCAATCTGTCTGAGGTAAACCTAAGGACTGTTCACATAGTACATTTTCTTACATTCCGTCTGTGCTAATCTTTAATTGCTGGTCTATGTACACGAGTCAGACTAAAGTCTTTAGCCATTGAAATGCAGCTTTTCAACCTCTGGCTCCATGTAAAGTTGTCAAACCACAATGTCAAGTTAAAAATTAAACCTTTTAAAAACGTGTCTCGAGAACTCTGTCACCCTGCTCTATTCATTTGTGTTCTCATTAGTTTGCAAGTAGGAACAAACAGCAAACGCATGGTATTTCAGAATTAAATATGTTAATTCAATACAAAATTACTCAAACCAAAATCTATTAAATTGACAGTTTAAAGAAAACAAAGAAAAACACACCAATGCTTGATAAAATAGCATTCTTGTTTGTTAACTTTACAACACATTAACATGATTAATGTTTAACTTTGACATAATAGAGGTTGTACCCCCAGTGTAAACATCACTGTCATCTTCCTCCTCCTCTTCGTCGCCCTCCTCATCCTCACTTCCTCCATCCCCAAGAATCATCTCCCTCTGTTTGGACACAGCTTTAGTGGCAGCCTGACGCACCTGTCGGCCCTTCTTCCTCACAACCTTACCATCATCATCACTATCATCTGTGTCAAGGAACAAATGCATCATAATTACAAGCCGAAGGGGTGTGTGTGTGTGTGTGTGTGTGTGTGTGTACATGTAAAAACAAATGTTGTTGTCTAGCAGTTTGGAAACAATTCCCACACTTCTGTTTGTGTCATTACAAAGTCTGGAGGACTTTTAGGCCTTGTGGAATGTTATAGTAATGTGGAAATGTGGGAAATTACAGTAATAATAGAACTAATAATGTATAATAAAGCAATAAAATGTTTTTACATTAAAGTAATAAAAAACAAAAACAATGATTTTACTGTCGTAGTTGTGTCGGTTTTGCTCGGTGGTCTTATGGCCTATGAACTATAGTCTGTATGGTGTAATCATTTTTTTAATATTGTTTTAAAGACAAAAACGCATTGAGGAAAGATTTTTTTTAAAAATGTAATCCAAAACTCACCACGATTCTGAAATTTCTGGTCCACTTAGCACTAAGGGTTGAAGATGTTCACCAGTTTATAGTATAAAACGCCAATCACAGAATCACTTAACAGTTCGCACAAAAATGAAAACTCACCCTCATGTCATTCCAAACCTGTATCACTTTTTTGCTTATGTGGAACACAAAGATATTTTTAAGTATGTTGATAACCAAACAACAGTGGTACCTATTGACTTCCACTGGACATAAAACCACCGACACAAAATATCTTTTGTGTTCCACAGAAGAAAGTCAATTGGAATGACATTGAGTGACAGTTCTGCTGTTACCAGTAGACTGAATGATTGTATCTGATGAAGCAGTCACTTAATGACTACATTGGTAGTACCTGCAGGCCTTTTCCGTTTAGCTGTCGTTTGCCTCCCTCTACTGGCCTCTTTAGCATCATAATCACTGTCACCACCATCATCATCTTCCTCATCCTCTCCATAGTCATTGTCATCGTCACTGAGGTCTTCTTGAATGTGGGGATGAGAAAGCATTTGGTTAGAATATTCAATAGCTGAATCAACACCAGTATATATATATATATATATAAGTATGTAATAATGGCAAAAATATGCTTGACTTACTCTTGTGGTCCTTAATTCGAGAATCATCACTACACAGGAAGAGGAACGTGAAACATGATTAGAAAATAAAACTGTGAAATAAAATGTTTTTGCAGGTTCACAGAATGTTTCAAAATAAACGCGTGGTGACATGACAGTGAGGGTTAAGATGAAATATTATATTTACAATCACGATAACAAACTGTTGAACTTTGCTTTTATTAACTTTATACACATTACACATTTACTATTCAACAACATTACAGTAATTCATGTAGACTGACCTGCGTTTTACAGGCGCTTTCTCTGGTTGGTCTGATTCTTTTCCATATTCCTCATCTGTATAACATTCAGTTAAATCAAGTTGTAACAGTTAAGGTAACAAGAACGATTGCATAGCACCTCACAATGCATGTATTCAGCTATTTATTTTAATGGAAAATAATGGTGATGTTTGCATTACAAGATCTTACCTGCATCGTCAGATTCTTGGAACTGCGCATAGTCAACAACCCTCTTATTCCTGTGCACATAAAACATAAAACATGAAACAAATAAAAACAAATGATCCCAATGAAATAACAAACACGTGTACAGTACGTCTATAAATCAGTTATTATATGACATAATTACAGCCTAAGGCAAATAAGCAGGTTTGACTTTTATAAAGTCAGAACATTTACACATTATAACTGAGAACAGAACTTTCTTAATTTAACTTAATTTAAGGTTTAATGAGAGACTAATGAATGTATTTATACTATTCATTTTTACTTGTAGTAGCTGGTGTTGTATTTATATATATTTACTTATGCTTCCTATAGCAACAAGAGTTGTCACAATTCTTATTTAAAGCTGCTGTGGTCGGGGAGGGGGCAGAAGAGGCAGAGGTGCCATGTTGGAGCAGTTCATTGCCATGCCAACAGCAGCACCGTGGGGAGTGATCTCTACAGATCTGGAGTCAGTGAGCAGACAGGGCACTGAACTCCAGGCCCTGCAGGTCAAAAGTCAATGCCCAGAGTATTTTCAATCGATAAATTACACTAAGGAGGTCAACATCGGCTCCTAACTCGTTCTCAAATAACAAATAAAAACCCTTCTTACAAAATTTTGTCGGACTTGGTTTGCTCTTGTGGGTTAATATAAAAACGACGGGCGCATTACTGCGATGTATTTATCACGATACGTAAACACATTTCTTCAGTCCCTAACTGAGGCTTGTAACACCCTGAATAAAAACAGATGCAACCCCAAAGTGCATTCATTACAAACACAAGTTTTCAAGAGAAAGGACTCCAGTCGTGTGTGTAAAGTAATGGCGCGCATAGCGCAGGGGGGAGTTTTCATGCTGCGCTGCCGCTCAACTCACACTTGAAAACACGTGAAACTTCTCTTTCAACCTCATGTTAATGTAACGCGATTTGCCAAGTTTTTAAATAGTCGTGCAAAGACCATTAACCGAATGGTGTTTTCTTCCATAATAACTGGCTGGTTGTTTTGTATAACATTAATTAGCCCAGCAGCGTAAACTAATATCCCGCTTTTTTATTTGATGCTGGCAGCTTGTGCTTAGCTTAAGTGCATCTAGGAAAGTACAGACTCACACGGCTTTCATTCATGCAAATTAATAGATCGTTGCATTGAAAGGTTAAGTCTACGGATTTACGACTGATTTGTGCTGTTGTTTTGGCGCGACTGTGTAAATACGCAATAGAATTGGCTTACATAAAAACGCTCGTTAGCCACTTAGCAGTTAGCAAACATGGAGGCGCGCACACACATCACATCGTGTGCGAACATACACTTACTGTCAACCAGCAGACAAATACAACGCACTAACCTGGACGGTCTCGCCATTCTGCTGACAGCCTGAGCGACCTTTCCTTGGCTACAACCTTTATCCAGAACCTTTTAACCTTACTCCTCTGGCTTTTGCAGCTGAATCCAGGTGTCTTGTTCGTCTGATGTGACTGGAAAGCACTTTCTGTAGCGCGGAGCTAAGCGAAGCTAAATGAATGCAATACTGCACTGCACTGCACTAAAACGCGCAAATGTGTGCGAAGTAGAGCATCTGCTCACGCCCAGCGTTGTTCTTTGTGGGTATGAAACGGTGAAATGTTGAAGTGACTACAGGCCGTATTGACCTGGTTAAGCCTGTCGCCGAATCGTAGCTAACTAATTAGCTAGTGCCTGGCCTGCCAGCCAGGATTCTTCATGAGTAAAAGTGGGATGGGTGTCTGCAGAACGCAAGATGATGGCAAATCTGGATTGGAAGACCATACTCAGACTGCAACAGTTCTTTACTGTTTGCGTTCACCCAGAGTACAGGTTATTCTGTTAATTATTTTATGCATTTTAAAATCCTGTTTAATCGAATATTGTTAGTGACATGAGATTCACGAGGTTAGCACGAGACTATTTGCATTAATGTAATACACCTAGTAAAGTTTTGAGGGTTGTTGGCCAATATTACTGGACTAAAGGAAGAGATTTCATAAGCAGTATTTATTTGCTAAATTTAAAATGGGTACATATAAAACACAACTGAGTGACTATTGCGATTCTTAAATTGCAACAAGTGTTTGATGCTGTCTAAATTCAGAGACACTGAGTTTAATCTCATTAGCCGATGTCATCATCGATAATCAATTATTATAAAAACTTTTATTTATATTATTGTGTTTATTAGCACAGCTATAAGTGGCAATGCACAAACACCAGACTAGTTGCACGGTGCTGAAAATAAGTCAAAGGGTCTAAGTACACATGGTTGTCTTTATACTGTGTAATATTTTGTGTTGAGGTGTTGGATGTATTCTTAATTAATTTGATACTAAGTAGATGCAATTATTTAGAACGACTTAAAATGCCCTAAATTCAGTAAAAATCCCCCAGGGACAGTGGTGCTGAAGGATACAATGAAGAGTAGTGTTGTGATCTCAGTTTTTCCCATGTTTCTGGGTCACCAACCCTTTGCAGCTCTTAATCATAAATATACCAGCACACCAGCTGCTAAATAAACTTGTTCTTTTAAAACTCACACATTACAATAATCACAAAAGGCAATACAACAGAGATTAACAATTCATCTGGAAGCTGGAATGTATGTGTAAGACAGAAAAAGAAAAAGTAGTGGTGGAAAAATGCAGAGTGTGGCCCTATCTTTTAAAAAATATAATTATCCCATAAATTACTTGCCCTCAAAGCATTTTAGGTGTAAGTGACTTCTTTCAGTTAAACAAAGTCAGAGTTATATAACATCCTGGCTCATCCCAGCTTTAAAATGGCAGTGAATAGTGGCCAAGATTTTGAGTACAGGTAACATAGCAGCATGCTGGCTCTACATTGAATAACTTTGTATCCCATTGGTTCTCGCAAAGAGTTGCAAAGTTGACATAGAGCTGTCATGTGGTATAAGGTCCTTATATATCATATTTTTATTGTTTAATTGCTTAATTTTCATTTTAAACTATATAAAAACTAATCTGTAACTTTTTGGGTTTAAAATGAATAACAATCAGTTATCAGTAATCAAGTATTTCACAGTTCAAAATGGTCTCTTTTTAACTTACCCCAATTCACAACAGTATGTTTATATTAACCATGTACATAGAAGAATATATATTAAAGAGTATATATTTGTTCAAAATATTAGATTTAAAAGTTGCTTTTAGTATTAATCCATATACTAGGGCAGTGCTTCCCAAACTGTGGGCCGCGGCCCCCGGTGGACCGTAGCGGTATTGCAGGGGGCCGTGGCTAGGCTGATCTTTACTGAAACTGACAGTTTACATCGTTCCTCAGTTTAAATGTAGATTGTAGAATAAATGTAGAATTTTTTTAAAAACATAGTTATGTATTTCATTGCAATAGATTTGTGAACTATGTAGCTTCTGTTACACCCTTTGATGCAATAAAACTGTAAATAATATGCAAGTAATAAGTATGTAGTGTTATGTATTTAAATATATTTGTAAGGAATATTTAGATCATCTAACTTTTACCAGAATGTAAAAATATTATATTTTATGGTAGTTCACATAATACATGAACTTCTCACAAACTTGTTAAAGAATGTTGATAATTTTGTGCAGAGACAATTACATATATGTAATATACAAACATCTAAATATAGGACATATATAATTCATTTAATGTGTTGAAGTCATTTGGCTGATTAAAGGTGCATTTAGCAGTAAATCTGTATATCAGCACTTTAAGAAGGATCTGAACAAACTTTATTCTGAACTGTAATACTCTATCAAATGCGGATATGTCTTGTTTAAACTCTAACCATTAGGCCTCCGACCCTATCTTAGGACAGTAAACACTGAGAGCAGCAAACACTGCTTTTGTGAGGTTCTTTTTATATTTCAACTCAGTTCCTTTTTTGCCTGTTGTATGGTTCGGTCTTCATATATTCATTAACTTGCACAGCATTTTAACCTTTATGCCTCTGTTACTTGTATCATTTGCATCATTTGCCCTTGTTTGTTCTGCCCTTTCATATGTGTGTGTGTGTGTGTGTGTGGGTGGGTTGGATTGTGTGGGTGTGTGTGTTGCAGCCAACATGCTGTTTCTTTTCAGTGTATTAATGTAAAAGGTGGGTGTGATTTTGTGATGAGGAGCTGGAAATGACTGATGGACGAGAGCTGCTCGTCACCACATCTCAGACTGTCACATCATAAACTGCAGCATTACCTGCGTACAAACTCAGATGATGGTATTACTACACATGTTAAGAATTAATTATTAAACTTATTGCATATGTATTTGTGTTAAGATGGACTCAAAGCCTAAATTACGTATATTGTGTGTTTTGGTTTATACAGTCTTAAACAGAAGCTTGACGAACAATGCTGTTTCACTAACCACCAGAAGAGGGAGACAGAACTGCGCCGTTCACTATCACTTATGTCAGAATCATATTCATATACAACATTAAAAAAACAATTGTTATTTATTATATATATATATATATATATATATATATATGAAAACAATTGGTTGTACAGAATACAAAGTATCCCTTAAACTGAGTTTATGGCGATGCATGCAATATGCGCCTCTCCAGAGTTACAGACAAACATAGTAATCGCCTTGAGAAGTAATAGAGATGTAAATGTAAACAGATGGTCTCTTGATTAAATCTGACGTTGACGCAGAACACCTCTTCTATTCGTAATATTTTCCCGATGCTATAAATAACGATTGAACTCAAAATACATCCAAATTATGAGTAACGTGAACGCGGCGCGACTCCGCTCTCAGCTTCAGGCAAGGCTAAAGTTATCCTACAGACTACATACATTTGCAAACGTAAAACTCGTTTTTCTCCGTTGCGTCTTGTCTTCTGACCTTTTCTATTTAGATTTCATCAAGACCATGTCTTTATATAGCTGTAGGGAGAGAATGTGTCATTCTGTGAACCTAATGTAGCCCACTTTTCTTCTGCCTCAGAAAAAAACAGCTTAGTTTATCATACACACAAAAACAGTTATTTTATCATTGACGTCTGCACAAGAATCAAGGAAAGACTGTAACAGCCTGTTACAGATAACTTTAAAGAGCTTTAAAACGAATTAAAAAAACTAATTCTCAGTATTCATTTGCATTAGTTTTAAATCTTTATTACCCCCTAGTTTTGTATTTTTCTTGTATTTTTCTTGCCTCATTAGCTAATGGATTAAAACAGCCTATTGCTATATACATTTAAAAATTAAGGACATTCGGCTTGGTAAAAAATATGTCTATCCTTTCATCTCCCCTTTATATTGAATCTGTAATATAAATGTGTTGTTTTGGTTAATTTATATATCAGTTTCACAATCTGTTAACTGTATGTCATAAGTTAAGTTTTTTTATGAAGAAGCCGCTGTGCATTGAAAAGATTACAGGGAAATGCAAGCATGCCTTGCACAACAGCACAGTCTGAGACATTTGTCTACAGTATAAACAAACAGAGAGCTCCTCTGCTGTTGTGTGTGTGTGGCTCCTGTGCCTTCAGCCAGCATCCAGCAGCAACCAATACCCCCGAGGCCAAAGTGGTGAGCCAAGACACCTAGTGCAACAGCCACCATTTGTTTTACCCCTCAGGTCTCATTACACACACTGGACACTCATTTACACCACTCCTCTGGGAGCACAGACCATTACTAATAACAGCTAAACAACTATTTGCCACCCAGGTATAATTCTTGCAGTCATGCACACCATAGAACATGTGGGATCATGCTGTACTTTTATTTACATCCTTTTCTTAGAAAGGCATTGTGTTAGCAAGGCAAAGGTTGTGGGTTTGATTCCCACGGAACACATGTACTGATAAAAATATATGACTTGATATAACTATATATCAAGTCATATATATCAAGTCATAAATGACTTCTCTTTAGAGGGGGGATAAAAGCGTCTGCGAAATACATAAATGTAAATCCTTGGAACATGCATGTTGGTAAAATGTGTACCCTGAATGCACTGTATATTGTTTTGGAAGAAAGCCAGATAAATGTCGATGACTGTAAATGTAGTGTTGTGTATGTCCATGTGATGGCACCAGAAGATCAGAAATAATATGCTATTGTTTCAATCACAATATTATATTTGAGACGAGCTGTCTACATTTAAAAAAACAAATGATCACGCAGTAAGCAAACATACTATATGTAATGATACTCATGCCTCCCTCACTATTTTCTGTCAATCTAAGGTCAGTTTGAAGTTAAACCTGGTACTTGTGAAGTGGTGGCGTCTCATCGCTGCTGTAACAAAATAAAATTGAGGAGAGATCTCACATGGTGAATTGCTCCTGTCTGCCTGGACAGGTTGCTGGGACCACAAATGCCCAAACCTCATGTGTGGATGGTGAGTTTGCTGTCTTTTCCACCAAAAAGGATTTTTTGAGATCCTTTTTGAGATCACCTGTCAATAACCCTATTATTAGACATAGAAGTTGCGGAACCAAAGATTCATGACTGACAGCCTCAGCCCCTGAAAAATGTTTCTTTTGTGTGGCGTTGCATTGACGCTGGTAGTTGTCAATACAAAGTCAATGACGGCTGTCATATCAGTGACACATAAATCAACTATTATTTAGCACACTTCTAAGAGCCTTGAACTGTGAATAGGGCTTTTCCTGCAGTTTTCTGTTTGGACTTCAGAACGGTATCTGACCATGTTTGTTTTATTCAAGAATACAACAACATGGTAAAGCTGCTTTTCAAATTGTCACTGATTGTCTCCTTTAAAGTACCAAACATGCTTGGAGGTCTAAAGCTAATTCTCTGTGTTTAAAGGTACCTGTGTGTTTCAAAACTTTGTAACAAGTAATTTCTTTAAAAATATATTTTACGCTGCTGATATGGCAGTTGTTTCAAAATATTGATTAACCAATGCTTTCATAACGATTGTATTCAGTCAGCCATGATTCATTTCGTCCACTAGTGAAATTGTCTAATAACAGTGGCCTAACGGAGATAAAAAGAGATAGAATCAGCTGGTCATGTGATTTCAACATGTCTGCCCACCCCACCCCATGTAAAAAGAAACAAACAATTGTTCTAATTAGGCCACTGATATCGTAGTATTTATAAGTATATATAAGTAGTATTTTAAATAAAAATGATGTACATTTCTGTCATATGTGTAAAGTGTTTTTAATGAAGAAAAAGATCTACTGCCTGTTAAATTTTTTTGCATTAATGAATAATACTTTTTACCCTATTAATAATGTGTCCCCTAATAATGTGTTATACGCTGGGCCTGTTTCCTGCATTCAGACTAATAGAATTTGGATTCAGTTGCACTGTCAGTGAGGATTCTCTAGTACCTGATTTTGGAAGATGGTAAAGTACTCTAAATGATAAGTAGATGTCTTAGAAAACATCAACATGTAATACCACCTTCACTTTCACACATCTTCTTATATCTACAATAGCTTAACTTTAGGCTGGTGTTTCAGGTGCACATCCATTGTGCTACGCAGGATATTACCATTTTACCATTCAAAGAATCTGCTGACAGAATACGGATGTAATATCTCTTTAAAAAACTTCAATATGTGAAAGTCTCTCCGAGAATATCCTGCTGAATAAAAATCAGCTTGGACCAGCATGAATTTCCGTTCTGGTTCAGACTGGTTAATGTCCCATGCTGGTGACCAGCTTTGTTGTTTTTTTGTCTGTTTTTTCTTTGGTCTCTAACTCTTCAGTACTGTTTGTGCGGTCTGTGTCCTCTTAGCAAAGATCAGCAATTACTCATCACTGCAATGCATTCTGGGAACAGCTTTCCTGCAAAAAAATACACGACATGTTTCCATTAAATTCTTTATGCCAGAATGAGGTATTTTAGAAAGCAGCATAATTAAGTCAGGAGTGCACCTATGATGCCTTCAAATGCCGCCATTGTAGACAGCTCAATAGGTTTTGGAACAGCTCATTTGATTATGTGTTTATGTGCATTTAATGGGGGCAGGAGCTTATGTGGTTGTTGTATGCTTGTGGGCTCGTGGAAAAATCAAAAGATTTTACAGACCTCAAGAATCTGATTCAATCCCTTTCAATTTTTAGCGACGTTACACATCCATATTTCTACTGAATGGCGCTTTGAGAAAATAAGCAGGATTCATCAATTCCCTCACTATACTGGAGTGCAATAAAAGAATTTGCTCAGTTCCTCAGTTGCTCTCTCACACACTTTCTCTCTTGCCCTGTTTTCCTTTCCCTTCCCAGCTTCTGTCGTTCGGATGAAGTGGTGGTGTCAGATGGAGCCCTGCTTAACTGGTGAAGAGTGTAAAGTGTTGCCTGACCTTACCGGCTGGTCCTGCAGTTCAGGGAACAAAATAAAAACTACAAAGGTAAGTTGTTGTAAGACAGAGTCTATTGGGAAATCCACTGTTTACTTAGAAATCCAGTCAGCAGTTTGTTTGCTACTGCAGAGACCATACAGTCAAAGTTGATGCTACAGATACACCCCCAGATGTTTTGGGCTAAACGTCTCCGAGCTGATGGGTGTTTGGCTGTCTGGACTGTTTATGCATCTGTTTTATGCCGTTTACGCAATGGTAATTTTATCTGTCATGCAGAATATCATCTAAGATGCATTTTGGCCCCTTTTTCCTCCGCTTAGGTCACGCGGTAGGTGAAATCTTCACGCTTCTGACGTGGACATGTGATGACAGCTCATAATTTCACAGAAGCATATTTTTAAACGAAATATAGATGTCAACAAAATTGCACGCTGAAGGCAAAAACACAAACTGTGAACTGAAAATGTGAGAGTTCAAATGAGACCAGGAATCTGAGTCAGAAAAAACAGAATATGTCGAGTTGTCATTAGTTTAAGTACAATGGACATGTTAAGGTTTTATTTTATATTGATTTATTAATCGATTAATTTGAAAATCACAAGTATGTTTTGTTTTCCCATGTTGCGCCCATGTTGTTTTCCCATGTTTCCCAAAACATGGGCATCTCTGTTATTTTCTGAATTGTAAACCAAGATCTCAGACTTTAAAGATGTTATTTTTAAGCCAAAAAAGTGTTTTGGTTGTCTGATTTAGGTAAATATTGAGAAAACTTATTTTCCAACACGCTGACACTCACACACACACAAACACAAACAAGCACATTTCTCATTTCTTCGCTTTTCATCTGACTGGATACACCACCTGCAAGAGGAGAAAAGTAGACATGGACATCTGAAGCAAAACAAGACCTGTTTGATATGGAAATAGAACAGAGGAGTGTGTGTGTGTGTGTGTGTTTATCTGTGCTTATGAGAAATAAAAAAAGACAGATGGGAAAAAGAGACTAAGTTGGAACACATGTGTTCCTGAGTTGTAGATCATTATCATATTATATTTTGTATGAATTTTTATGAGTATTTTTAATGATGTTTGTGGGTGTTATGTTATTTACTGACACCAGGGTTGCGAATGACTTTTTTTAACACTATGAATTTTATGAATTAATTTTTTTAACACTTTATCACAAGCCTCATTAATTAAAAGACACTTTACTGAATTAATTTTGTGTCTCCAAATTTAACATACTGGAAAAACTGGTTTCTCGGTATTAATAAATAAACATTTATTACCACTGCGCCTCCCGCTGTAATGTTATTTAAACATGAGGAATGTTGACTTTCAAAATTTTAAAAGACTTTCGTATTTTTTCACATTTTCACTTTGTATTACCCATAAAATTATAGGTGACAGTTGACATGGAAAGACGGAAGATGAATTTAAATGTATTTGAAATAAACACATTTCAATTTTATTATATAGAAGTCTATAGGGGAGTAATTGTTCAGTGGGGCGATTCAGAAAGCCGTGGATTACTTATGCATGCTGTGCTTGGCATCAGTCCCCTGGGGAGGGCCAGCACATTCCTGTAGTGTGTTTTTAGAAGAGCTGAGGACAGTGACTCTCAATATTCCTGCCTGAATTTAAATGATGTTGACATCCGTAATGAACTTAATGGCAGAGTGCTTGAGATTTTACATTGCAATTGTTTTAGTTTGCATTATATTATTAACAATAAAAGTGCTACTGACTAAATTAACTTGATATGTCATTGTTTGCACACAAGACAATGTGAAACTCGTGCCTGTATCGTGCCAACGTGCTACGCCAACGTTTTGTTTTTACGGTACACCCAGCGGTGAGGGTTGGAAGATGCATGAAATTGTTTGTCTCAGTGGGAAATAAAACATTCAAATTATGAACTATTTTACACAGACAACAGAGCATTACAAAAATTAGGCAGTTCTTTGTGTAGGAGCAAATGGATGGTTCTTTTATATGTGTTTATATGTATGTGTTTATTAGTCAGATTTGGGTCCGACCTATTCTTATGATTATGTATCTAATAGACGCTTTTATCCAAAGCAACTTGCAATAGTGCATTCAACTTATACATTTTATTGGTATGTGTGTTCCCTGGGAATCGAACTCACAACCTTTTCCCTGGTAACAACACTCTACCAATTGCGCCACAGGAACAGATCATACTCACATCATACTCTTACATAAAAATCAACACACTGGGGTAGAAGAGAGGATGAGATCACATAATATTAAAGGTTTAATCTTTAATATTTAGTCTTTAATTAGTCTATAATGTCTGACTTGTCTGATTTACACGCATGCACACAAAGTAGGTTTCAGTTTGTGAGAACTGTGCAATCAGTGAATGAGTTACTAGAACAGGTACTTGGTGAAGTGAGCAATGATGCCTAATCTGTTCTGGGATTTCTCTGTGCATGTGTGAGTGTGAATTAGAAAGATGTGTCTGGACTTTGCTTTTATACCCGCAGGGATGGAATAAAAGTCCAGAATTGCACGCTAGGTAATCTGTTTTTGCGAGCACATTAATCATAAAACTCACACCTAGTGAGGTCTGGAACAGCACAGACATGACTAACTGGTTGTTGTTTTTTTGCACGCTGTGTTGCATGTAATTGCTGGGCCAATTTCCCATCTGCTGTGCAGCAGAAACAATATGGTTAGGATGAGTTTGTCTTTACTAATCTGAGGCTTTAGTAGAATTTGATGATACTTAATATATAATGTGTAGAATGTGTATGTTTATATTTATGCATTTGGCAGACACCTTTATCCATAGTCACATACAGTACATTCAATGAAAATATTTGATCAATACATGCGTTTCCCAGGAATCAAACCCAGAACCTTTGCATTGCTCATGCAATGTGCTACAAATTGAGCTACAGGAGTGCAAATGAGCTGCTGGAACTTCCCCCAATAATTACTGTACTAAACTGGCAGTTCTAACCACACCTGCATTCGCTGTCTTATCAAGTTTAGAACCTCACATCTCATAAAACTATAAATACATTTGTTCAGAAGACCTCAAGGTACTGTTTGTTTTATATTGTGAAATTATTGGGAGCTTTGAGTCCTCATCAGTTGTTGTATGCTGCATGTTTTAACTAGGCTGTTTGATAAGAACTACCCAAATAAGCTGTCAAGATTGCTTTTGGTGATGTTTGCACTGTTATTGGCTGCTCCTCCTGATCAAGTCTTTTGGTGTGTGCGTTTATAGTTCAGAGATTTGCTTTGTTTGTGTATCAAGGTGTGAGAGGAGGCTAAGACTTGAGAAGTGATGAGAGAAGGTGAAGATGAAAGGCGATAGTGAGTCTTGGGTAAACATAGTCTATAACCACAGTCTAAACTACTCTGATCATCAGGTACTGATTATAAAATGGATAGTTTTGGACCTGAAAGCTGATTGGTCAACTGCCATTTTATGTTCCTAATAAAACACAGCTGTGGCCTCTTTACTGAACTACTATTCGTATTACCTCATCAATGGCTGATATTTGTTTCTGTTGTATAATGTAACATAGCTCTGATATTTCAGGTATCATATCTTCAAAAATAAGCATGGCATTTAATTTCTTTTTGGCTTCATTTGACTTCAACATATGTAAAGGAATGTGAAGTAACCTGCAATTTTATACTTTAAACAGAGATGGCAATAGAAAAGCAAATGTTGTGGATTGCAGCTTTAGTACTTTTGTTATGTGGTAGCTGTTTTATAAAAACAATAAGGGAATCAAGGCTGTGGTAAACTGTGAATAATTCCTTATTCCTCATGCTGTGCCTAACAACAACCTTCAGCAGGGACTATATTCCCAATATGGCACAGCCTTAAGTGCCTTATTGTTTAAAAAACAGTGGCAGACATTTTGAAATGTAATTCTAGGAGTTGGTCATTAGGTCCAGTTTAACAGCTGTGTATTTGTTCCTGCCTATTTTCTTTCCCATTGCTAAATGTGTTTTTCATCACAGCGCTGTTCTTAAATGCGTTTCAAATTTGAAAATGGTGCTTACCTCTGCTTTTCCCTGAATTATTCAACGCAGCACCCAATAATCACATTGAGGAGTAAGAGCCAGCGTTTCAGTAGATATTGTCATACTTTATTGCATGCACGTCTCCACACATGCTGAAAGCTCCTTGACTCTGTGCTCTGGTCTTTAATAATTTTGATTTAGAGCAAGGTTGGTTGAGAAGCTCCTGATGTCAGTTTGAATTAGAGTCAAAGAAAAGGGGCTTTACCAAGAAAACAGCAGATCTGCTGGGAGAAGCTGAATGTTATCAGCACCGGTTTCACTGATGCAATAATAATGGTGATTACAGTTGCATCTACTTACTGTGTGTTACAGTGGAGATGTGATGGTAAAACTTTGTTATAAAGAAAAAACTTTTTATCTGTTTATTTCTTCAGTGTTTCTTTGGAAGCTGTCAGGAAAGTGACTTGTACACATTTGGCAGATGCAAATATTCAGTGCATTCAGGCTTTACTTCAATTCATGTGTTTCCAGGGATTCGAACCTGCAACTCTGGCATTGTCAGTCAAAGCAAATTACTTTTTGTAATGACATTGAGACTTTAAGCACAGACAGAGAGTCCCACAGGAGCTTTTCAGATTCCCAGACACCGAAACTGCTCTCAGAGCAAACATCAGTGCAGTGATCTCTGGCAGTGAGGAGGACATACCTGCTTTTATCCTGTAAAGCTCCAGCAACCTTATCCTATGGGAAACTGCTTTGAATCTTTAATAGCCTCATTTGCTAGACCTCAAATTGATACAAGCAACTATCAGAATGTTTTTGATTCAACACTTTTGCTTCAGAGAACTTACAATCTATATGACTCAGTCTCTGCCCTTCTAAATGGAGGTCAGAAATAATAAAAGGACACAATGGTGTTTAAACATACTAGGTAAATACATTAATACAGTACAGGAGAAGCACAACTGTAACATGCATATGGTTAGTAGTAAAAAACCGATGCCTTTCAATCTGACATATCGTCTTTTAACAGCATTTTTCTAATTATTTTCAATTATTATTCATGAGGGACTTTTATGACCTCATGTAATTTAAGAGACTACATGGAATATATGTGTTTTTAAAAATTAATGTATCACACTGTCGATTCATTCAAAATTAACTAGTGAGCGCGAAAAGATGATAAAAAATTCAGTGTTCAAATTTTAAAAGTCCATATACGTTCCATATACATTTGCTAAATTACAGGGAATTTACACCATCAATAGTTTCAATACCTGAATTATGTGGAAAAAATTTCTAAATGCATAGAAATGTACAGGCCCTTTATGATAAAGCCTATGGTTATAAACTTAAATCAGCTTGTTTCCATTCTTTATTTATGATATTAAATGTAATACTGTGTATTTCACTTTATATGAAAAATATTTACATGGCTTTATATGGCAAAAGTCGAGTATGGAGCAAAGAGCTTCAGCAATACCTCTGCCTGAAGGTTAAAATGCTGACATTTGCTTAAGATTTCTGTATATTCATTGATCCACTCTGATACTGCGGCATTCCCTATTTGAAATTCCACTTATGCTTCTGTGAAGGTGAGGGCTAAAGTTCATCCTCCACTGTCCCATGTGAAGGACTGTAAATGTAGTGATCTGTATTCACTCAGCTTGTAGTTAGAGCTCCTCTCTGCATGCTGACAGCAACACTGGGGTCTTATGATCTGGGCTCCTTGTTTAAAATGCTGGAGCTACATTTTCGGACTGAGTGTGTGCTCTGGCCCTCAGCCGCTAAGAGAGGAGAGGACTATTTCTGAATGTAAATGACAGGTAAATGTCCCAGCAGGTGTCAGAATTTCCACTGAATGTCCTTCAGTATCATCTGCATGCTCACACATCGAAAGATCCTCGGCCAGGCCATTGTTTTTCCAGTTTAAACCAGTCTATTCAAAAGACCAGAACTACCAATAAACAGAAAGGCCTTAATAGTTCTTGTACCATTTAATGAAGTTATATTTGAATGAAAGAAGATGAATTTGATTCAAAATATTTAAATGTCATGGTATTTTATATGTGCATGCACCAGCACATTTCAATCAGGCTTCATTAACTTCAGTAATAAATCCACAATGTTTATGTATTGCTATAGCCAACGTGATGGTCTATTAGTTTTTCATAAGACATGTTAATTTTTATAACAACTCAGTTGAGCCGTGATTGCTCAATTTGTCAGGATATTACTGAAGCCACAAGTAATTGAAAACAGCATCTTTTAACCATTCGACAAATGGCATTAAGATCAGAGGACAGGAAAATGTAAACAAGCCCGTTCTTCTGATCTAGCGCACTTTCTCGTTCATTGCTTTTTCACATGGTTTGCAAACATAATTAAATTTAATTGTAACAATGTTTACCTGTTTTAAATTCATTTTATTCTTTTGAAACATATATCGTGAAACTAACTTCACAGCTTTCCACACTGTAATCATGCCAAAAACATATTTGGTTTTTAGTATTACACCACAGCAATTTGTTCATAAGTCTTTCACTGTGAGAAAGGGTTCCGGAAAAACAAAGACACATCTGTAGAATGACTGAACAGTATCGGTAATTCCAAGTATATGCGCTCTTCAGTGTTCTGAATATAGCTGATGCACAGAAGTGTCCTCATTAAAGCATGACGAGGGTCAATCAATGCCACTCTGCCTGTTTACCATCCACATAAATAGGAAGCCGATTTTATGACATACAGCAGGAGAACTCATTTGATCAGTCACTTCTGGAGACTGAAGAACATCCAAAGATCTTACAGCTGAAGATTACTTCAGGCTATGTGAAGCCGGTTTGAGTGCACTCCAAGGCAAACACAAAGGGATATGAGTTTAATTATCCGAGACTCACAGGGCAAAAACAAATATTTGACAACTGTCAAACAAAAACAAAATAATGAACCAGCAGTGTTCATCGCCCAAAGAGATTTTCTCAGAAAGTCTTGTGTCCATGTTACTCATGTAAGTAAGAGACAGATGGACTTTTGAGCAGAGTACTCCTTTGTATGAAGTCATAAGAGACTGTTTCTTTAGAGGCTGGATAACTTCATTCGAGTCGTCTTGAATGTTCCCTGAAATAATAGATTGATGATTTATAAGAATAAGTCTAATGATTAGCAACAACATCTAACACAAACTGACTAAAGACATTTTTATGAAACTAATTAAATGTATACATTCTTAAGCTATAGTTTTACATTTAACCGAATTTTACATTTAATCCAGAATTTATCCAATTTAGCCTTTAGTCAAATCAGGAAAATCGAAATCGCAAACCTTTGTGAAGTTCCTCCATCGTGAACTTTGCAGTGAACCTTTATTTGCTACAAGGATGTGTATGGGTGAGTATTCTGAAGAAAAAAGAAAATAATAAAGAAAAACTCACATTTATTCTTTAAAGTTTATTTTTTCTAATCTTTGTTACTAATATCCTTCAGTGAAAGAATGTTCAGTAAGCACACACACTCATTCAGGCATCTATCAGAACACACCGCTCCACTATGACTCACTGTTGACTAACTTATTAACAAATGTATGTAAAGTAAGAGTAGCACAAACTGTTATTTTGGGTGCCCTTCAACTCACCCTGGTGGTTTTGATCTTATTTCCAGAGTAGCACATCCAGCCGGAATTATCTGGTAGAGTCTTGCACTCCTCTCCCTCCAGACATGGCTCCATCTCGCACCACCACTTCCCAATCACTATAGAGGCTGCCAGAAGAGCATCATTAGATTACATTCTCAATGGCTGATACCGGAGCTGTCTTTAAAATTGGGTAATCTTCCATTGTCTATCACCCACCACCCCTTGGCCACCTAACAAATAATGGTTTACATGTCAAATGTGGTCGAATAGCCTCAGTGGATGTCTGTGGTCAGCAGGAACAGTTGTGTTCCAGAGAGTGGTGCTTTTAAAGCTTTTGTCAGAAATGAAATCTCATGCCAATACATTCACTTAAATCCATTTCATCTGGTAGTCCTAGGAAATTTATGGAAAATATATGGTGTATGTTCTGTGTGTCTAATAAAGGTCAATATACTTAGCTTAAAAGCTTAAAGCACAGGCTTCATTTCAATGGCAGACATTTGAGAGCTTTTTAAAAGCTATACATTTTTCTCACTCTACTAAATTTATGATAATTTCCAAATAAAGCAAGCCATTAAGTGCAAATAGCAAGAGGAAAGACACAACAGAATAGGAAGAAGGTGATCGAGAGTTTGAGAGCATCTTATCTCTGCATCACAATGATAATGTACGAATATGATATCGGATACATTCATGCATCTGTGACAGATCTAGTACAGCCTTGGAAAGTCTTTGTAATGTTATCTATCATCAGACACCCAATGTTTAAGGGGAGAGAGAGAGTGTGTTACGTACAAATACAAGATACAGCATGTGTGCCACTTATACACTATTAAAATTCAGGAAAAATCTGAGTTTGAACCCTTTTCTTGAGAGAAGCTGGTGAGGTTGTTGCAGCTATATAGCTGTTTCTGCTTGACGAGCACTTAACAAGTTCCATTATCATTATACTGGCACTAAACGTAAGTACAAGTCAGATTCATTAATATAGAAGAAGCCCAGAAGCACTCACCCAATGGTTATCTCCCTAAGAAAAGTCTAAAAACAACTTTATTTTGCTTTAAAATTTGATCTATCTGTTTTCAACGCTTTCTCCATGAGTATTTTAAATGCTGAGCACACATTCATTCTTTGCAGACTTTGTAGTAGTCACAGCTGAGGTAAATCTAACACTGTTCTTTCATTATTTGCCAGTTCAGCAAGATCAAGGTCACTAACTAACTGAAACAAAATCCATGGCAACATAACCTTAGGCAAGAGTTTCTTGTTTTGATAAAATATTTACTTTACTGGGGTCTCTTATCCTCCAAAATGTAAACAAAGCATCTCTTTAGTAAATTTTTTATGTCATATACTACTTTGGCAGAGAGGGGGAAACTTAACCTTCAGTTTTAACCATTCCTAGCTTCCTAACATGTTATATTTACTACAGACGCTGCACAACCATTATAAATGAATACGTGATTTCCTTCAAACCTCCAGAAGGTTACTTGATTTAATACCCTTCACTTGTCTAAACTACGAACACCTGGGCATTTTTGAATATCAAACAGTTACGCGCCAACGAAACGTTTCACCTGCCATTTTTCCGGAAATGTTAAATTGGTTGCGCTAAACGGGGTTTCCGCATTTTACTCATCACGGAAGATTTTTTGGTACTCTTTGGCTCAGTCAAAACTGAAC
This sequence comes from Botia almorhae, assembly GCA_036877575.1. Classification (NCBI taxonomy): domain Eukaryota; kingdom Metazoa; phylum Chordata; class Actinopteri; order Cypriniformes; family Botiidae; genus Botia; species Botia almorhae. The sequence continues at coordinate 36,858 of JAZGTJ010000780.1, read as the reverse complement.
TTCACTAATTCCCACGGGTGGCTACAGAATGGATAACACGACGCACAGAAGGTAGGCTAACTGCATTTTCTTGTCCGTACACTTGAAATCGCGTTTGTCAGAAAGTGGGACTCAACCCCACACTGCTTTGAATGAATGATGGATGTCATCTCCACAGACACAACAAATAAAGACTGGGATATATGCAAAGGTTTTTAATGTTGACCCACATTTAAAAACTTGCAATATTAATGACGCTTTTATTCTTATTCCCTAATTACAGTATGTTTCTTTCTGTATGATAGTAATAATTAAGATAGAGTTCCTAACAAGCTTGAGATGGAAAGAAGGCGAGCCTCCGCTCTGTGAGACGCAGTCAAAGTTAATGTTCTTTGATTATCATGGGGTGCGCCGGGAGTGAGAGATTCTCCCAGAAGTGTTAGTTTACAGTGCCTCGTTTGTCATAAGGACAGAGCATTAATAATGAAAAGCCCTGAGGATCTGAGCTTTTCTAGGGCAGGGACACTGCAAGAGCAACCCCGAACAGAGCTTGTTCAAACATAGCACTCCTTAAAGGAATAGTTTACCCACAAATATATATTCCGTCATTATTTACTCTTGTGTTATTCCAAACCTGTATCTTGGTATTTGTTTTATGTAACAAAATAAAAATGTTTTTGAAGAATCATTATGCAGATCTTGCCATATTGAAATGACAGTTCATAGTAACCCAGGACTGTCAAAAAAATCATCACATCAAATAAAATAAATAAAAATAAAGTGCAGGCAAAAATATGTTGACTCATACCCATAATCGGTATTTGTCCTCTGCATTTAACCCATCTAGTTAACACACACTGGAGTGGTGTGTTGTGAACACACTCAGAGCAGTGGGCAGCACTGTGGCACCCAGGGAGCAATTGGGGGTAAATTGGGGGTAAGATGCCTTGCTAAAGGGCTTCTCAGTTATTTCCTGCCAACCCTTGGAATCAAACCAGTGACCTTCTGAATACAAGTCTGACTTTCTAACCAGTAGGCCACAACTGACCCAAACAAAGAAATGATATGCACCATGAGATCCCATACGGCTCATGCACTGTATTCCAGGAATTCTGATGCCATATGAAAAGCTTTGTGTGAGAAACAGACTGGACTGGACAGCCCCTGGTCCCTTTGAACTCGTTTTGTATGACTGTTGGGTTGACTGAGTTATTCAGAAAGGCTTACTGCTGTGTTCCGCATAAAAAATAAAAATGGGAGTAAATAAAGGCATTTTTATTTTTAGGCAAATTATTCCTGTGTAAAACATCAGTATTTTTAAACAACAAGCTGCAAGCACATGTCACCTAACACAGCTGCAGTGTGCAAGCACTGTTCACACACTGCACAGCTGCAGTGAGCTGGTGCAGAAGCATTCAAGCATGTGCCAGAAACCTGTTTACATATCATACTACATAACACAGGCAGCTACCCACACTTAAGACAACAAGCATGCTTATTGTAAGATCTTTCTCATAGTTGTTATTAGACCATAGTGTCACTTCAAGTCACCTACCATCAACACAGGAGGGTTTATTCCTGGTAGTTCCTGCCACTTTCCCGGGTAAACAGGAGCACTTCACTGTCTGCGATCTCTCTTCAATCTTGTTTTTGTTGCAGCATCTGTGCGCCGCGACCACCTCGCATGTCCCTCCTTCTGTCGGAAGATAAATGCATCAGTAACCAAACGAAAACCCCCATTTCGCCACGTGAATCTACATTTACAATCATTACCTGTTATCTTTTATCTTTTATTGTCCCCTTAAATTGTCACATAACTCATCATACATTTTATTGCAGACATTCCTTAGGGGGATGAGAGAGTAGGATTAAGATTTTTAAATTCATTTGTTTTAGCTCATTTTCCTTCTCGTATATATGTTTATTTCATTGACATTTCTGTAGTCTAGTACGGTACTATACATACAGTAAATGTTTGACTATTGCAAACGCTAACAGTGAAACACTTTTGTTCATTCTTACTCTGTAAGAAGACAACAGACTCCTATAAGGTCTAAGGAGACTGGAGAGATAAAGGGGAATGTGAGAGGTCTGAGTAGCTGCTGTAATTTGTATAAGAGCACATTAATGGTGAGTGATCTGAGGTGAATGGAATTTCTTTAAAAAACGGGGCCTGTGGGTTCCTTTACTGAAAGAGAGTTATTAACAAACACAGCTAATTCAGCTGGCACAAAGCAGGCACTTTGTTCAGGCACAAAGATACAGATTACATAAATTCTTCAGTTTATCAGCAGATGGGATTTTTTTAAATGGAATAATGAGCACCATTCTATGTTTTTTTGTGAAGTAAAGGGAACCTAGATTTTGATATTTTACAAATATATGCAATCGGTACTTGTTAGAGAAATGTGTTCATTTGGATCAGGAGAATATATAGTCACAATATACAATACAAACTCCTACAATTGTAAACGGGGTACAATTAAATGAACCTAAAGCATGTTTTTGAATGATAATCGTTCATTAATATTTTGTATATTTATTCTGAGTCAAATTTGACCATAGGAGAGACATTCGGTAAACAGAAGCACTAACCAAACACAAAAATCATTGTGAAAGGCAGGAAACAGTAATGTTTCACTGAGGACGTGGATTGTTAAGAAGGCCTTGTTTGTGTTTCTTTAATTATGAAAAATACTCTCTGCCCCAGTGGGGTTTCAGTCAGATTGTGCAGGGGTTTGTTTTCTTTAATGCATAGTCTTGATTACATAAGACAGACCCAGTTTCCTCTTTGATCTACACAGAGAGGAAAAAAAATTGCAATAGCTCCTGACTAAAATATCTTCACTTCTCACTTCTCTCGTATGGGGATTTGAAAAGAGAGGGGAAAGGAGAGATAAAAAAACGTTAAACGCACTTTCAAAAATCAATAAAAATGTAAATAGCTCCTTCATCCCTGGCTTGCCTAAGCTCTCATTACCTCTAGATTGAAGTTAGTCAAAACAGGAGGAGATATGTTGAAACGGGGCGCTGCCTGTCGACCATTTTATCAGCTTATCAGAGTATTTTGGTCAGGTTTGAATGTTTAAGCAGGTGACAGTGGACAGCTTGGATCCGTGCAGACAGGTGATTGTTTTTTGCATTCTGTCACTTCACCCAACGCGCTCGAAATTGATTGCTGAACCTCAGGGGATAAACGTTATCTCATAGAGGTCTCAGTGTGGCTTCTGTCTACTCAACATATTAAACAGAGGGTCAGAGTGTTTTCAGAGCCGCGGTGAAGCACCGTCAGGCTGCTGTCATTTACCGGACCCTGTGTGAGAATGATGTGCTAACTCATGACAGCATGTTTGTGTGTATGTAGTAGTATAGGAGCATTACAATGTTTCTATTTTGCATTTTTTAAATACAGATTTTATCATCACAAGACAATTAATTAGAACAATTAACATGAATTGCCTAATATTTTGTATGTCCCCCTTTTGCCTTAAATGGGCAGAAAGCACCTGTGCTGGCATGGGATTGTTTGTGCCAACCCTGACGATACATGTTAACCCAGCATGATTTGAGAATGTTCCAAAGTGCATCTTGTGTTCTTGGAAGCAAGGAAATCTGACCTTTATATAAAGAGTAACAGGAATGCTTCACCCCAAACTCTGTGCATCAGTGAATATTTCCAGGTGTAAATTAGGTTTTGAGTCCCAGACTTTTGGACTCCACAGTATATTATAGTCAAGCAGACAGTAGTGCTTTTAGGAGTCTCCTATTCCTATTTTTATCAATGTGCCATTTTTGGCAATTTTTGGATCTATGTTCTGGTTTTTATATCTGAAATTAAATCTTGTGTCCATTTGAACCAAAGCAGCCAGAACCAGTCTAGCACTTTCCTGCTCTAATTTTCACCAACTTCTACTGGAACATCTGAAAACATCTCAAACATTTAATTTAAAAACCGTGCATGTAATTCCATGAAATTTTAATAAGAAGCCTTGTGCCATAAATTTCAAAGACCTTACAGAGACTCATTGAATGGTGCCGAGTTTAATATTTGAGACATTACATAAGGTCACCCTGAGGGAGTGTCGGCTACACCACTGATTGATCTAGTAGATGCACTGATAGCTGCTGTGGTAGGGAATCCTGCATTATACTGCTTACTACAAGGGCTATTTCAGGCACTTTTTCAGTGTAATGAATATGAGCACAGGCCATTAGGGACCGATAAAAACTCATTTTGTGTGTGGAAAGAGAAAAATAGACAGCCAGTTATGCACACAGGATATAACTTTGAGTCTTCTGCTGTCTAATTAGCCAGCTGGAGTCTGTCTGTCTGTCTGCCTGTCTGTCCGGTGGAAGCATAGTACATGCATTCAGCGTCAGTTTTTCAATTCATTCACAGCCATCTGCATGAGCGTTTTGTCTGACAGGCACATTATATCACAAGCTATCAACAGCAAACAAACATGCTCTCAGAGGACAAACAAACAACGACAGATGAGCAGGCACAATACGGTTGTGCCTATGAACATATGAGCTTGGACATGGAAGATTTCATTCACATGCATCAGAAAAAGAGCTGGAGGGGGAAAGATGAGTTTAGCTGAGGACACAGAAATACTGAACATTTAAAATGAGTACAAGCAAAATTCCCAACAAAAATCCCTCAGTAGTTCTGCACTTTTTATTATGGCTTTACAGATTAATGGTAGTTATGCTTTATCCTCTCCAGGTACTTACTGATAGTCAAAAACATTTTTGACAACACTTTCTTTTGGACCCTTACAATGAATTTTTACTGCTGAAATTACTTTCATTTTTCACATTTATTCTGAAGATAGTAAAGAGGGGACAGGATGTCAGAGCTTATGTCAGTGCATAAGCAGGTGAACAGAATATCATCACCAGACTCTAACTCAAGTTACCCATATGAACACCATAGCTCAAAGTGCCAGAAATGTTAGGCCATGGTTCCAACACAGGTTTACAAAAACAAGAACCTCTTTACAGGGTTTTGTTAATCTTAAAGATTTTACTTCGTAAAGTCCAAGACATGGCTGTCTGCGTAACCCATCACTCACAGACCAGCAAAACAAGCATGTAACTCAAAGGCACAATGAAGGCCACCAAATCTCTCGCTCTTTTTCCATTTTACTTTCTCTTTATAGATTCTGTCACTACATTTTTTTTCAATCAGTCTATCAACCTAAACCAACTATTTAAATTTAAAAGCCCCAAACCAGAAGCCTGAATATGTTTAGATTGGCTGAAACCTGTATTCTATCAAGGTCACCTTAACACATAGACTCAGACAGTGCTGTCAACAGTAGTTGATGAGAGCACAGGCTGATCGCACACACAAAAAACACAAACTGCACTCCTGTTACACACAGGCCAGTGCTGTTTACTCCTGGGGTGTTACTTCATGGAATGCTGTCAGTCTTCTGGGACAAGCTGAAATTGGTGAGTACCTTTTACTGATGAATTGCTTTATCCTTGCGACCCTAAAGCAAATTTGTCACGGATAGAAAAAATGTTTCTTACAACCAAAAACGGTTCCATAGGGCACAGAATGAACTGTGAGGCTATGAGCAGAGGTTACTGCATCTATTCCAGTACACATGAAACCCTTCCCTACCAGTTTATATGTACCCAGTGGAATAAACAGACAGGGGTTTGGTGTTAAAAAATAGCTACGAAGAGCCAGAGGATTATTCTGTCAAGTAAAAAAAACAATAACTGTACAGTTATATATATTAATATAGAATATATCAATATGATATGTTAGACAATTACATACATTCTGTACAAAAAAGGTCTTATATTATTTTGTCTCAGTAAATATTTGAACTGTAAAACAAGACAAAATTACTGACTAAGGTCATTGTTTTTTTTTATTGCAAGGAATATAGCATGTTAATCAAAATTTAAATGAACGATTGTGAGGACATCCTACATATTACATACACTCACTCTTGTATATTTTTTTATCACAGTATTTACTTTCTGTTTTAACCCCAAAGCCCTTTCTCATTTAATTAGTCATCTTTGTACAGGACGTTTTATTGTCATTTTCACAGATACTTAGTGAAGATGAGATTTGGCCTTTAACTGGGTTTCTCGCTTTAAACGCTTTGGTTTTAAGTCACCCTGGTGGGATTTTGTGTGTCTTCCTGTATGTAGATGAATAATCCTCCAAATCCCAGACCTCCCTGCAGCACCTTCAGGATTTGTCTACTTTGCTTTTTATTTTGTATTTAGCGCTCTCCCTTTTGCAATCTGTTTTTATGAGTTTTTATAAGGCTAAAGCATGATGCTGCTTCACAGTGGGGATTCTGTTCACATTGCTAGCTGTGTTAGATTTGTCTCAATTTAGCACTTTGTATTAAGGCCTGAAAGCTGGAATCTGGTCTAACTACAGAATCCTGTTCTAAATTATGAGTCGGTCTCTCACATGGTTTTGGGCAAACTTTTGCTGAGATGTGATGAGATGACAAAGACTGTTTGGTTGCCACCAATCCATACCAACCAGATTTGATAAATGTGCTTGCTATTGTTGTGTCATTTCTCCCATTTCTCACAAACTCAAAATTTGTGTTGTTGTAGTCCTCTGGTTGGCCTCTTCTTGAGCAGAAACACTTTTGGAGAACAGCCAGTTCTGGAAAGCCAGAAACGTTTTAGGCCACAAATGTTTTAATGATGGATGTTCCTCTTCTCTGAGAAACATCCAATTCCTTGGGTCAGGTCTGCTGACTACTATTTTTCAAGAACCTTGTCTGATAACTTGTTTGTTGAACTGCAGCGCAGTGTTTCTTTAGAAATACAATACCTCAGTACAAGACATTTGGAATCGTACACAAATGGACTCCTGTCATGTAATTGAACTTGAAAAAGAGTAAATGACTTTGCAAAAGGTGATTTGTCAGGCAAAGGCAAGCTTTGTGTAGCAAAAATAAAATCGCTGCTTATATTGTGTCTACTATAGAAGCTACTTTAGTAATTCTTTTTGTTTATAGAATTGTTGTATATAAGCAATTTCTCAATTCTGCTGTTGCTTATACTGAATATAAGCACAACTGTGATTACATGCAACCAAATTACAGCCATACTATTAAGTACAACAGCAACATTCTTAAAACGTAAAACAAAACTAAAATTTTAGTTATCGGAAACTTTACAGAAACATTCTTAGTTAGCTGGGCTGTTAGTATATTCTAAGTAAGGTTAAAATACTTGTTTTTAAAAATTACTTTGAAAAACTTGAGAGCGAGAGACTTAACATTTATCACTTTCGCTCTGCCTCCATCTTTCTCTCTGCTGCCATCGCTGCTGGCGTGATGTCAGTCTGATGGAGTCATGCTGTTCAGAGCTTCAAGATGAGGCTGATTCACAATGAGAGTTTTCACATGAAGGGCAAACGGAGAGAGACACCAGAGTTCACGCCCTTTTAAAAGCAAGGCTTCCGAGACCTAATTGAAGCACTTAGACATGCGTTTACTTTGTCTGAAATAACAAACAAATACAGAAAGAACATATTGAGAGCTTGACTTTAAACTAATGTGTACTTTAGTAAACAAATTCAAGATTGGGCATCTGCCGTTCCAGCCTCACCTCTGCCCTGATCGTAGTTCATTGCCTAGGCAGAGCAAGGTCATTCAGTGACCCTTCCACAAAGAACATTTCAGTTCTCTGTTACAAGAGACATTGCCATCAAATGATCCAGCAGCCATTCAGTGACTGTCCACTGAGCTACCTGCTCAAGCATCTCAACTGTCGCTCCACCTGCATCAGCTCGTTCGGCTAACTACTATGACCGATCAGCCAGCCGATTACCACAGCCCCGTCTCCGGTCAGCCCACGACTCACCTTCCTGGAACATTATTATGTTAATCCATCACGGTGTGAGGGGTTTCTACTGCAATGCTCTCTGTTTGTCTCCCAGCAACCAGCTTCCTATCCTACGGAGAGCAACTGTATTGCTTTTGTCTGCTCTGTCCTTACAGGCAAAGCGCTGGAGTGGGCAACTGCAGTTTGGGGAACGGACGGATCTACCTTCCCTACCTTCGATTCCTTCCTATGCCAGTTCAAAGAGATTTTCGAACATCCTGTGGAGGGAATGATCCCAGGTAAACGATTGCCCTTGCTAACCCAGGGAGGTCTGCCCGCTGCGGATCATGCACTCAACTTTCGCACACTTGCCGCACAAACTTCCTGGGTAGAGGACACCCTACTACTTCTCTACTGAAGAGGCCTTGACTCTGATCTGCAGTCTGAACTAGCGTCTCGCGATGAAGGGAGGTCCCTGAGTGAGTACATAGAGCTTTCCATTCAGTTTGATAATCTCATTCGTTCCTGGCGTCCTCGCCGAGCTGATATTTCTGTCAGACAAGAGTATGCAGCTCCCTCCGAGCCCATACAAGTCAACTTAACCCGTTTATCTACTAAGGAATGAGGACGATGTTACTGGTTGGGGCTCTGCCTTTATTATAGACAAGCAGGTCACATGAGATCCTCATGCCCAGTTCGACCAAATCCAGACCGTGCACTGGTGAGCTTCCACCACTAATGAGATCAGTAATGTTATTAACCTACCTGTCACTATAGTTGTTTCTGGTGTAAAGATAACCACTTCTGCATTAATTGATTCTGGAGCTGCTGCTAACTTTATCTTAACTGAGTTTGCTTTAAACAAACAAATATCCCTCTAATTACCTGTTCCTCTTTAGAGGTGGAGGCCGCTAGACGGCCAACCCCTTGGAGTAGGAAGGGTGGATCAGCAAACTGAAATATTATAGCTTCAGATGTTCTCCATTCCAAAAAGATCCAGTTATATGCCATATCCTCCCCTACACATACAATTGTTCTAGGTCTGCCTTGGTTACATTTGCACGAACCATTCATATCCTGGAATGAAGGACAAATCCTTTGCTGGGGTATGAATTGTCATAATAAATGTTTATCAAAAGTGGTTCCCACTCGTCTCCCTTCGAGCCTAATTGAACATACCAACGAGCCCCCTAGTAATGTTCCCCCCCCCCGAGTATTCAGATCTAGCCATTGTCTTCAGTAAGAGTAAAGCTACTCAACTACCTCCACGCCGTTATGTAGATTGCGCCATAGACCTAGTACCCGGCGCAGTGCCGCCTAAGGGTGGAATTTTCCCTTTGTCTCAACCCGTTGAGGAAGAACTCACCAAAGGCTTCATTCGCTCCGTCTAATTTGCCCGCTTCGGCTGGGTTTTTCTTTGTCAAGAAAAAGGATGGGGGATTGAGGCCTTGCATGGATTATCGCAGCCTTGATGTTATGGTCAAGTTTCGCTATTCGCTTTCGCTTATACCCGTAGCTCTAGAACAACTTCGTAGAGCAAAGTACTTCTCTAAATTGGACCTCAGAAGTGCCTATAATCTGGTTCGCATTTGAGAGGGTGACGAGTGGAAGATGACATTTTCCACTTCGTCCGGTCACTACAAATATTTGGTCATGCCTTTTGGTCTAACCAATAGTCCATCCGTCTTTCAAGCCTTTATAAATTACGTATTTTGTGATATGCTTGAGAAGTGGGTTATCGTTTACATCGACATCTTAATTTACTCCAAGACGTTGGAGGAACACATAAAACACATTTGTCTGGTTCTCCAATGCCTAATTAATAATTTATTTGCAAAGGGGAAGAAATGTGAATTCCACACCACTAGCACCTGTCTCCTCAGTTATGGTATCAGTCAAGAGGGAGTGGCTATAGACAATAAGAAGGCCACTTTCCAAAACTGTTAAGGAACTGCAACGTTTTCTGGGTTTCGCTAACTTTTATCATCGGTTCATTCATTCACCAAACAACATACAGTTCGTATAGTATGGAATGATATGGCAACCAAGGCTTTCACTGAAATAAAGACCTGTTTTACCACTGCCCCCATATTACGCCATCCTGATCCAGACCTTCCCCTATTATCAGATTTTCAGATTTCC
>JAZGTJ010000780.1:0-26880 GCA_036877575.1 Botia almorhae | reverse complement strand
CTACAGTGGGATCTTCACACTGAGATCCAACATGCTAATAAATCTCAACCACACCCAGTCGAGTGCCCCAAGAATCACACATATGTACCTGAACCCTTCAGGAAGCATGTATTCATTCAGGTACATGACAGCCCTAGCTCTGGCCACGCAGGAATTACCACCACTATCCAATTGCTATAAAATCATTATTGGTGGTCAACCCTCCCGAGTGACACTATCATGTACATCAGGAATTGCCCAGTCTGTCAAAGTTTGAAGACGCCCAGACGGTTACCTGCCGGACTCCTCATTCCTACTGCAATCAATGTCAGGCTGACTGGAGCAGGTACCTCATGTGGGCAGAATATGCCCAAAACTTTAGTTACATCTTCCACAGGAGTAACCCCCTTTAAGTGTGTGCTGGACTTTTAACCATCGTTGTTTCCATGGTCGGGGAAGCCCACCGATCTCCCAGCAGTAACTGACTGGCTTCACTGTAGCAAGGAGGTCTGGGAAAGAGCACACACACACCTACTTCATGCTGTATGCCGTCAGATCAAGCCAACCGTCATTATCGCCCTGGACACAGCTTTGCCTCTGGACAATGGGTTTGGGTCTCCACCAGGGATCTCCATCTATGCCTTCCAGGCAGGAAACTTAGTCCAAGGTACATGGGACCTTTCAAAATTATAAGAATGATCACTCCTGTTTCGGCTTGCCTTGATTTACCTAACCATTTTCGTATTACTTCAACCGTTCATGTTTCTCTGCTCAAGCCCGCTGGTGCACCGGCTGGAAATCCGTAGAGGGGTCTCCGGGAACAGGCCCCTCCTATCATGGTGGACGGCAAGGAGGCTTACCGGGTGAATCAGCTCCTCTAATCCAGATGGCAGGGAGGGCGCATCCAGTACCTCGTTGACTGGGAGGGGTACGGCCCACAGAAGCACTTGTGCGTAAACACACTAACTGAAGAATTCCACAGAGCTCATCCAGAGAGGCCGGCCCCAAGACCCAGAGGTAGACCCCTGCGCCGCATCCCTCCTCGCGTCAGGACCCGCTCGCGGGGGGGGGGGTTCTGTTACGAAGGAAGCTCCTGCTCCTCCTCCTCCGCATCACCAGAGGGAGCCCTCACCAGAATACTAAATCAATTCGGACTTGTCTCTAATTAGCGGGACTATTTAAACGTCTAATCGCTAAGAACTCATTGCGATGTCTTGTATTGCCTTTCACATGCATTTTAGAGCGTTCTTTACTTGTTTACCTGGTTATGTTTTTGGATTGTCTATGGTTTTTGAATGTTCGCTGCCTGCCCTTTTGACTCTGCTTTTGGATTACATTTTTGATTGCCGCCTACCCTGAAGTGTGCCTGTTTAACATTGATGATTGTTTGCTGCCTGCCTCGACCCACACCTGTTACATCTTTGTCTAGTCTCTTATATTACTGTTTGCTGGTTTTGACCCTTGCCTGTTACTCGACACAAATAAAAGTGCTGCAGATGGATCCTCACGCTTCGGCATCTCCGTTACACTTGGCTTGACAGCATGGCAGCTAACGCATTTTCTTACCCGCCTCGCATTTTTTATTTACGCATCCCAGTAGCCACCGGGCATAGTTGCTTGTGTAAATCTGCGGTAAAATTATGCACAAATTTTGGCACTGATACAACCACATACCATTTATTATCTGTCACAAATTCGTTTTTCCGAAACAATGCCCTTTCAAATAGCGAATAGCCATTTTTACAACGCGTGTATTTTACACATGGGTGAAGCAAATATCAATAGCGGCACTATGAGCGCGAGTCACAAAGACAAATGAAAGCTTGTGGTTTATAAAACTACACATGCCTCCGAGCAGCACTATCCAAGCGCAAAGTGAAAAACAGCCTGCCAAGGGAGGCCAGCACAGAACCGCCGATGTTTTATTAAAATGCCGAGCAACTACAAAAGGGAAGAGCTGGTGTTGTTTTTAGATGAATAAGAATGGCATGAAAGAGGGTAAAGCAAGAAGGGAGGAAGAGAGGAGAGGAAAGGATACAGAGAGAGAGAGAATCCATCAGTATGCATTTCTACAAAGGCCGTCAGTTCGCTGTCACATTGAGAGAGGGGCTGAAGTCTCAGGCTGTGGAACTGATCTGGGGCATGAAATCATATTCTGACTGCTCTAAAGGACCTCTTGACAAGCTGTCCAAAAAATAATGCGGTTTTAATAAAATAATGCAGTTTGTGCACGAGATGCATCAACAACCAGCTAATGTACAACCTCGCAAGAATTAAGCTTGTACGCTAAAAAACAGAAGTGTTTTTCAGAAACATGTTCAGCAGAAGTTACAGTTAGTGTTGCATCCAGTTGTTTTTTGTTTGTTGTGCTGGTCGATATCGCAGTGGTTTAGGATTTAATATTGACAAATAGTGTGCAGTAACAATGGGTTGCTGGGAAAAAAATACGTAGTATTTGGCTGGATGTGATGTTAGAATGTCAGCCCCATAGAGTCAGAGTTTGACTGGTTAGCTTTCGTATCTAGACCCTGCTGGTAGATTCTGTAATTGCAATTTTCCATTGACAGCCATTCAAAAAGAGGCTGTATATTTGGTCAAAAACATGTGCAGTTTAGTGCAGTTTAAAAGTCCACATTAAAAGTGTAGGATTCACAATCTAACTTAAACGTGGAAATAAGTTGGGATTTAGAAAAAATGTAAATAAAAATAAGAAATATTTGGGATTCTGCACTATTTCTGAGTGAGTGAGTGAGTGAGTGAGTGAGTGAGTGAGTGAGTGAGTGAGTGAGTGAGTGAGTGAGCGAGCGAGCGCGAGCGAGAGTGAGAGTGAGATGTCCTCACTTCTATATAAACTGTCCTTGTATACAGAGGGCCTGTTCATAGCTCATCTCATTTACAGAAGTGGGCGTGCGTGTGTGCGTGTGCGTGCGTGCGTGCGTGCGTGTGTGTGTACTACAGCCTCAGTCCTGATTCCTCTTCAAACAGTTGTCTCGCATTCATACAGGCACTCAACATAAAAGACCTAAAGAGAGACGGAGAGAGAGAGAGCCTTGTGGCCAGAGTAATTTTCCCATTAATGTTGTGAAGAAGTGTTTCAGATAAACACAATTATGCGATGAGATTTTCTGTCCACATGCATGAATAACCAGGAGATGAGAGCTGAACCGGTAGAACCAAATTAAGTCTCTCTTGGTTTTGTCCTGGATGCATTCAAGCACATAAGTATTATCTACTCTCCTTCTAAAAATACACAGCCATTGAACCCTGTTGAATATCTATCTTAAAGGACAGAGCAATTTGTTTTCAGTACTGCCACATCGAACAAAGCGTCCCACGCGCACTGTATAAATGTGACGGGTTCGAACTGTCCAAGGTTAATGCCATCCGACACACTGTCTCTCTTTTTCTTCCTTAAACCATTCAAACCTCAAACAAGCTCAGTGTAATCCTTTCATCCTATCATAATGAGACAGTGATGGTCTGAGAAGGTGAGCTGCGCATGTGGGAATGCGCATGCATTAAGTACGCTATCTGCATAAAGACCCTCAAAGCTGCGAGTGGCGTTCCTTATTATATTGCTGATTTATAAAGTTTCCTTCCTGGATTTAATTTAAGCCAAACATTAGATGTTTTTTGTAAATAATAAGGTAATTATAGAGACAGTATATTTTGTGACGTATCCCTAGAGAAATCTCATGGAAAGACTGTGAATTCAGGAGGAATGCATCTCAGAATTATGCTATAATGCTATTTTAGGTGTGTTTTGGATTTCCCAGTGGATTTAGAAGAGAAATAACAGAACGTGAAGGCATACCTAAACTGAAATGTGAAATATGTATAATACTGTTTACCAAACACTTTGCTAAATGCCAACCTCTAAATGAATATCATGGGATTTTGAGACAGACGCTTTTATCCAAAGCGACTTACAAGGTGAGGAAAACAACGAAGTGAAAATCATAAGGAGGAAATAACATCGGCCGTGCATAGTTACACTTTTACTAAGATTCCAGCATTTCATTGTTTGACTGTAGGAAGAAAGGATAGTTAGTAGGGTGTTTTTTTTATACAATTATTCATACTCGTGTCAGGTATTCATAAAAGAGGCGGGTTTTTAGCGGTTTCTTTAATGTAGTGGCCCGAACAGAGTTTGGAAGATCATTCCACCAGCGAGTGATGATGAAGATAAACCTGCAAGTAAGTGATTGTGTGCCTTTAGAAGAGGGTAGAACAAGGCGACCTTCAGTTGCTGACTGTAGGGATCTAGAAGGGGTGTAGATGTGTAGATTTGGTGCAGAGCTATGAATTTGTATGTGCATGGGCTTTTTTATGCTTTTTGAAGACCAGATGTCATTTGTAGTGGTTTGAGTGCCCATGCTGGAAGGCCGGCCGACAGAGCATTGTAGTAGTCCAGCCTAGCAATGACAAGGGCTTGGACAAGGAGCTGTGTGGCATGTTCAGTTAGATAAGGCTGGATTTTCCTAATGTTGCGTAAACGCATATATTCAGCTCTAATGAGTCATATATACAAGGACTTTCCTAAAGTTGTTGTATAAGAAATCATGTTTATGAGAGTTTTAGGTTCATTAATCAATTAAAAATTTTTATGCATTGTGGCTATTTACCCTCATTAACATGTATTTTTAAAGCTGCAAGCCGTAACTTTTCTGGTTAAAAATAAACATAAAACAGGGACGGCTCGTCATTTAAATGTGATAATGTCTACAAATTCACAGAACTGAATCACAGTGGGCCTTTTAAACCCTCATTACAAATATTCATATGGCCTGGGGAAAGAAGACTGAATTGACGTCTTAATTCAAATGCAGCGATTTCATGACTCCACTTAATTCCCATTATTTCTTTCTCTTTGCATAATGCACGTTCAGTGGGCAATTGAACTGCATTTTCTGGTCATTTCCTGGTCTTATGAATTTCTCCCTCACTGTGCAAACACCTTTAACTTAAAATTTTACCGCATCCCCGGAAAATTACAATGTTCAGTCATTCCACAGCTGGAAGAACATGCAAATGGAACGCTATTGTTCTGCTTACACCCTCAGTGTATTTCAGAATTATTATGTTGTATTGAATTCCTGAAAATTGTGTCCAGACAGAGGCATGGTTCTGTCCTTTCTGAAGTGAGTCATGTGTTAATGTGTTCAGAATGGCTCAGCATTGGGATATTTGCCCCCAAACCAGTGAGTACTAAAGCACTCTCTCAGGCTCTCTCTGTTTATCTGAAGGGCCCCTGAGTGTCCACATGTGCTGTTAAGAGTGATGTCCTCTGTGGTACATCACTGAAGAAGGACAGTGAGATGGCCTGCAGCTACACATGCTTCTGCAACTCAATGCCTCTGTCACAACTGAAAGAATGTGGATGAGCAAAGAGAATGGAACAGCATGGGGCAAATCCTGTAGAAAAGAAAATCACACATGAGATCTCATTGAAGTCTCAGTTGTTTCTCCTAAACAGCATTGAGATAAAATAGAGAGTAAATGGTTTTTCCTCATGTGTCTCCTTTAGGGTTTCAGAAGGTGTGCTCAGATTAGCCAAGATACCAGAGATTTCAATATGAACTTAAACATTCATGAAAACTTAACACAAAATTTCTTCCAACAACATTGGTGCCATATCTTCCAATCATACCTGTGCTATTATGCACATTTATTTTTATAGCTCTGTGCTTACTGGATGTCCACAATTATCTTTGATATTTTTTTAAAGCAATTTTGGGTGAGTCTAAAACAAAGCTGGTACTCTATATGTAATAGAGGAACTTCAATAAAGGGAAACCTCTAACAATAAATATAAAATATAAAAAATATAAAATAATCATATTATTAGCAATAAAATCCCTTTAGGGATGGCACATTTCAGCAGGTTTGAACTGGCTTTCAATTTTTAGATGTAATGGACAATTTTAAGATTTCACACAGAAGCATCTTGATCACCCAGATTTTTATTTTTATATTTGATAATTACTAGGTACTGTAAGCATGGTGGCTATGCAGACTCGTTTACATGTCTAAACTGTGACACTGATAACTGATGTACTCAAACTACTGAAAACCTAAGCAACTTTAGGCTACAAGTTATGTTAGATCAGTTTAAAATTCATTGCAAAGATTTTGCTTCCTCTGAATGCGGTTTTCATTTTCCTGGCTGCACGACACGCCTTTGATTGATTGCTTCTCTACATGGCTGATGGCTGCAACTTTCACATGCAAAACAATTAACTTGCCTCCCCACCTTTCCTGCGGCAGGTAGAAAAAGCAATGGAGAGTGTTTGGTGTGTGTGTGGGAGAGAGAGAATGATAGTGAGAAATTGCATGTTTATTATTGCATGGGCTCTTCTTATTGGGTCTTTGTGACTGTGAACGACATGAGAGGATGAAGTGTAGTGTAATTAATTAAGCAGTAGGCGACCGAAATCCATTTTTTCCTCAACCACCGCCTGTACACTTTCAATTACTCCCGCTGTTTAAACAATTACACACATACACATTCTTGATATACCCTCTGAATTATTCATCAACTCCAAAAGAGAATTTTGACTCGGAGCCATGATCTCAAACTGTAAACTGGTGTTAAAGACTCTGTGATGTGGAGATGTATTTGAAAAGAAGGTCAGAAGATGAGTATTTCTCTCTCTCTCTCTATCTCTCTCTTTCTCTTTCTCTCTCTCTCTCTCTCTCTCTCTCTCTCTCTCTCTCTTTCTCTCTCTCTCTCTTAAATTCATGTCATATGCCATAACAATTTTTTATCTGTCTAGTTACAGAGTTCCAACACCAGTATTCCATCCACATGTTTGCTGCTATTGAAACATTTACAAATCCTCATTAGCTATTCCTGAAATATGATTCACAAATCACAGATGGGTTGTTTCTTTATACACACATTATACAGTGAACTTCCACAGCGAGGGAGCTAAATGTAAACAAGACAGTACCGTAGCCTCCATATGGAGCCTGTTCCAGTGTCTCCATTTGTTCTAATTCTGTAACTGTCAACATTTGTTTCACAGAAAGAATATATTTGAAATTACAACAAAAAGAAAAAGGGCAGCGTTTGGCTATGCATCACCAGCTTGGTGTCTTTGACTCCCTTCTGAATATCCGAGCATCATTTTAAACTCATCTGCAATATAGATTTCTCACTTGCACACTGGAAATTGTTTGTTTTGAAAGTGATGGCGTAAACAAGTCTATTAAGCTTTTGCGGTTTGCAAAAAAATGAAATCAATTAGAAGAGATTAATGGACAGACAAGATCAGTGTTCTACTCTGACTGTGAAGGCTTTGATTACTCCAGCAAATTCCTCTTGAAACCACAAATCATTAGACAGGGAATGCAGCATCTTATCAGTATACTGTAGCCAAAGCAACATCAGTGATGTCACTTTAGGTTCTACACATATTGCAACATGGGAGAGCTGGAGAGCTTTAGACACAGTCAACTAGATGGAGATGACAGAAATAAACAGTGTGATGCCTGCAAAAGTTTGTAAAGAGAAAAGGACAAACACATGTTAAGTAGATATGCTAATGTTTCAAAACTTGAATGATGTCAGTTCTGTGGTTGTTTTAGGACAAATTTGCTGTTCATATATATTATCACATTTGGGCTGGCAACAGCATGAGGAAATTAAGATAGTTTTACTACTCTAACACTTTAACACACTAATTGTGTGTAATAAGACAAAGTGAGTTTTGGAGTTAGATGTTTGAGGATAAGAGCCACCAATGCAATGTGCTTATTTTAAGAGTCAGAAAATGTACTTAGATTTTGCTGCTTGGTTCGGGTAGCTCAGTAAATGTCACATGTCTGGTAAAACTCATAAGGCTGATATAATAAAGTTGATGTAAGACTTCCATTCTCTGTCCAGGCTTGAATTTAGAGGTAATACATGGCTGGTTGTGAATATGTCTGATGGCTGCAGGTATTGTGGGGTGAGATTGGCATTCATAGAAACCCTGTCTGTAGCAGAAAGAGAGAGAGGGAGAGTGGATGGGTGACAGAGAGCAGATGGAGAACGGCCCAGGGGCTAAGACTGTACAACTCTGCCATTGTTCCTACAGGCGCACTGGCACTGTCAGGAAGATTGGATAGAAGCGAGAGAGATGGACGGAACGTTTCTGCTAAAATAATGTGCCTTCAGGAACCACATTATATAAGGCTATTAAACTGTCAGTGTGTGCCGGCGTACACAAGAGAAGATAACCTTTGTTTTGAAGCAGATGAAAAATTAGTTTCATGTTTGTTTTAATGTAGATACATGGATGGCCCTTGTGCGGAGGGGAAATTATCGCAGGCAACTCGCATCTCTCTTACACTGCTGAGATATATTTAATGTGAGGAAGGACGAGCAGGATGCTGTGCTGCCATCGAGCCCTGATTCTGTCATAGGTCCTTTTGTAAGGAAGTCTTTGGGCAGGTTCGGCAGCCTGGAGCTGCAGATGGCGAGCGGACATCTAACTTTGTCCCCGTTATTAAGCCTTATTGAGCCCTTATGGAGTTTTTTTCTCTGGAGAAGCTCTTAATGGGAGCGCAGACACAGGATGACACTTTGAGTCAAAGAGATCCCAGCTTGTCCTTGCTAGAGCCTCCAGATGCTGGGAAATATTGGAAAGTGTTGCCAGATTGTGCAAAAAAAAATTAGGAATTAGGTGTCCACAACATTAAAGTGCTGACAACATTTTATGGCTGAAGTGTGTAATATTTGTTAAATTTTTGAAATGGTTTCTCTTATCTTGGTTTAATAAGTGAGCCATGAGGGAAAAGTGTAAACACAGGCTCTGTAGAGCTCGCAATTCCTTTTGGTTTTGCAAAAGTGGCAAAAATGTAAGCTTTTAAAGTCTTGTTTAAATATATGCAAACAGGTTTCCCTACATGATATTTATGATGGACTATGGCACCTTTGTTTACTAAAAGAAATCTTCGAAATATTGATATTAATTTAAATCATATCTTAATTTGAATTACTAATATTTATTATAATTTCGGTAATGTATAATGCATATAAAAGATAGGGTTCATATACATGTGCAGATATGATCAAAATCATTAAATTTAATATTGTATAAAAGTATTCATTCACCCATTACAGTCTGAAGCTTAAAGCTGGTGAAGGCTTTCAAACGCACTAGCCTGATAAAGCACCTTGCAGAAACCATGTTATACATTATGTCAGCGCTTTTTAAAACCTCAGATGAATGTAGATGTGCCGTGACACCTTATATGACCACGTCTGGGTTTATGTTGATACATATAGGTGGATGTCATGTCCAGGAAGAGCCACATTGATCAAGAAACTAACAAGTAAAAGCGAACTTGACAGGCAATCCATATTTCCCAGAAACCCGCACTGATTTATATGATATCTGCCCTCTAAAACCACAGCGAGAGGCTCATAAGTCACGCCTGTGTTGCTGCTAAGTGAAGAGGCAGAGGAACCGCAGTTATCAGATTAGCCCACTGTTATTTTCAACATAATACAGTTAGCTGACAGTCTCCTGTTCACAATTTGCATTCTTGCAGTTTAATGCTGCACTAGGTACTTTCTGTCTTCATTAGAAAGTTTTCTCTCTATAGCTGTGAACACTGTTTCTGTGGCTTAACTGGTAGTGGTACACTGGAGTGTAAGCAACACAGAGTTTGTGGGTTTGATTCCCAGAGAACATGCATGCTTCTGTATGAACACACTTTTAAATGCACTTCAACACACTTTAAGTTACTGTGGATCAAAGTCTCTGTCAGACACGTGAATATAAAGTGAGTGGTGTTTTTATAAAACATGTTTTAAATGATATGTGTATCGGTAGCCTAATAATTGCCGTTTTATTTCTACATGGGCAGAGTTGCCTCATGTTAGGGTTGCCATGTTGTGAGCATGTGACAAACTGAATACTACTCAATCTCATCATGACTTATTGTGGACACTTTAGATGCTTGCTAAATTAATCTCAGCATGACTGTAAATGTCGCATATCTGAAATGACATTGGTAACTTAAAGAAAACTGCTTTCGCATGCGGCTGCATCCATGCCACTAATTGTCAGTCAGGAATGAGCTAGAGCAAAAAAAATATATATACTGTATATACTATACTTATATGTATCACATTGCATATCACAGCATATGTATATTACAAACCATTGCCTGCTAAATAATAAAATTCATATTGGATCATTACTGTACACCAATGTGTTAATTATCTCAATAGTTTAATAACAATAATGGTTTCTTCCTTATAATGGCAACACAAGTCCCTAATTAATGCACAATTACCTTTTCAATAAATTATGTAGCAGGGCAAATTTGTGCCGTTTTAGTCGTCCCCCAGCATGTTTTGCCCCTGTCAGCAGTTGAGGGGACTTATGTGCAGACAGAGAGCAGCAGGGGTGGGCCAGTGGGGAGAGAAGGAGAAACATAAAACAGGTAACTGCTTAGAGAGAATTACCTATTATAACACAAATAATTTCCAATGAAAAGGGCGAGTGGAACAGCCGCAATCTCTGTATGGCTAGTCCCGCTCCACATAACATTGCTTGCATACACTAGGATCCACAGTTTAAATAGACGAGCTTGACATTTTTACCTTTGAAATCTTTTTAATATATTTTTTACATTATAATTTGGTTTCGATAGGCAGTCAGCACAACAAAGACAAAAAAAAAATTACAGAGTGAACCTTTAAAACTTTAATCTGGCCAGGTTGATTTCTGTGTGGTTGGTTTTATAATAGCCTGCTTGTCCTTGAACTAAGTGAAAGTCTCCCAGGGGCCCAACAAACCCTTTGCATACGTGTTTGCATGGGGTTTGTGTCTTTAAACGAGTTTGTAAAGGGTTTGTTTGGGTCATGATTTGATTGAAGATGGGTTATTATCTGGAGGGTTCAGTCTTAAACATGGCAGCTATGCGTGCATGACAAACACAATTTGCTCAATGCGGTTGCAGCTGTCAGTGCTGAATAAAGACTTGGTCTCGTGAATCATTGGTCCTTATCTGTTTGTCTTAACCAGAGGGCAAGAACAGCGGGCAGCACATCTGTGAAAATGGCTACATATTTCTCTGTCTGTCTGTCTGCATTTCAGCCCTCATCTTGCACTTCTGCATTTAAAATACATATCATTGATTTTGGTCTCAGCAGCAGGTGAAACCAGGACTCTGAACCCACAGAGCTGCCAATACACACATCATGGAGTGAAACCAAAACAGATGCTTTACCATCATCCACTAGAGAGTTAAGCGGCTTGTGCTGTTACTGGGAGAAGGTTGTGAGTCATATTTTCATCAATGCACTGTAAGAAGCAATTGATGAGATATCAAAGAAATATGATCCATTGAGGTTTTTTTGTGTTACCAGCTGCTGTCTTAATCATTCTGCTCTGGAACCGCTTGTTTACCCGATGTGAATTTTTCCTTCACCAAAGGCAAAATTTCCCACTTAACATTAAATACCTGCCCAGGCTACTAGATGTCTTATATGCCCTTGTATGAAGTAAACTTTGCCATGTTTGTCTCTGAAGAAGAGAACATTGTGCATATATCAAATCAATTATGTACAGTAGTGTTATTAAAAGACACTTAGATCTCACATTTAAAACACCTCATTGATAACAATGACATTTAATCACACAAACTCTAAGGTATGGTTCTGCCATATGGCAACACATCAAATATGGGTTGTTGGGAAAGGCAGTCTTTAAAGAAACTGATAACATACTGGATTTAAGTCACATGACATTTGACATTCTTATCATTTGAGTTTTTTCTGGGGTCACACAAGATAGACACATTAATGTGCTGCTTACACAAAGAAATAGCTGTACATTTTACAGTAGCCACATAATTGTTCTTGCTGCAATGCATGCTGGGATCAGGCAAATCGGCAACATTGTTCAATATGAAGTGTTCTTAGTCCAACTATGTTTACATGTAGGTTCAACATAATAGATTTTAGTTTTTTTGACTCACAAAGCATGGATAAGCCGTATAACCGTTAATAACATTCCTTTACAGTTTGCGCAATCAGTTTTACAAGAATGTTCATCCTGTAAAAACAATTGAATATTTTTGAGAGAACAATGTTTTATAAAATCTTTATGATTACATTCCTTTTACAGTGCCTTTGAAGTCAGTACTGCCAAAATCAAACGTACGGTCTTGTAAACTTTAGCCTCACTTTGAAATTCAAATTCTGAAGAAAGATAATATTTCCAATATGAAAGAACTTTTTAATAGATGCAGCACAGTTCTGCAGTTTTGGAACAAAACTCTTTTGTACATTTCGTAACCTCAATTTCCTGAAGTGATCTTGGTCACTAGTCACATGACGGTTTCAGTGAAAGCAGTGGTGCCCCCACAATTCATGATCTGTCAGCCCTGATGCTCAGGGCAATCCACCAGCCTCAAAGCGCTCGATACCTAAACAAATATCTCATTGTAATACAACACACACATGCACACACCGCCACTCTCTCTAAAGCTGCAATCTCACCCTGATGTGTGGGTTTAGAAGTATTAAAGGTAAAGCACACAGCTGTTAAAACATTTAAAACAATTACTTTTTTATACTTGATTGACAGTTTGGACATTTAGATTAGATTTTTTAGATCTCAGTATCTCAAACAATCCAGTTTTTCCCCTGCAAATCAAGTACCTCGGAGAATATTATAACTGATGATGTATTTGGAAAAATCATGTTTTCAAATAAAAATCATAAATTTCAATCTTTTTGGAGCATGGGGGTTTTTATACTTTTATGTTTAAAAAAATATATAAATGACTCTTGTCTTGTTTTGGGACATCACATAGACCCATAAATATAATCCAGCCCATTACATCCAGCACCACAACATCACAAAGCTAATATAAACCTAATCTGTGCAGTTTGTTTATCTGCTTTGGTGTTTAGATTTAGGGTAGTGGAATCCCCAGAGCGCTCACAATATAACCATCCAATTGGTTACAAATACCATTTGCTGATAAGGCTTTCGGTCAGAACCCAATTGTTTAATCAGGTCTAGCATTACAAACATTTCGCTATCTGCATTGTAAATGGCATTAAAGTTAAATCCAGTTTAATCTAAATAGTCAAAGCATTTGTTGTTAGTTAGAGCAGAGCCAAAATTTCACAGACCTCTGAAAAATGAACGACATTGCTCTTTGTATCAGGAGTGTCATGTACCTCTATAATTGTTCTATAGTCTGTACAATAAAATCAATTCCAATTCAGGATCCAATCCCAGTAAAGTGCCTCTAGCAAGATTAGTTAAAGTAAGTGCTATGGCCTCCAATTGCTTTTAGCCCTCTCATTTAGAGGTGTGAGGTTACGAGAAGCATTTGTGCTATGGTGCAAATGAGGCAATCCTTAAAACCACCCCACACCTTACAGATATTAGATAAACAGAACAGCATCTCTCATAAAAGATTTAGATTCTGATCAAATGTCTGACCTCTTCTTGACCTGATCTTCTTAAAAGGATAGTTCACCCAAGAATAAAAAAATCGTCAATTACTCTTACGTGATTCCAAACTTATGTGACTCTGATTTCAAATGGTGGCTCCTCCAAGTTCCAAACTGACAATAAAGCCCCATATGAGCAGTATTTAATGTATTCTCATGTGCACTTTTTCACTGTTTATACCAAAATAACTTATACAGACAGTCTGTGACTTGTACAGAAGGGACAGTCAGATGCTTTATTATTATCTCCCTGTCCTACATTTATCTGTGTGCACTGCCAATATAATTAGTTTGAGATTAACAAATCATGTTTGGCTAATTAGATTTGTTTGTGATTCATTTGTCACTCTAGAATCACGCTAAATGTTTATTGGTTAACTGGTTGGGAAGCTGAATACTGGGGATTAGTGCAGGTCTGTTTGCAACTATCTGTTAATGACTAACTTTAAAAACTACTCTCACACCACTTATGTGAGTAAACTTGGCAAACTAAGAGGTCACAGCCAAACCCTGCAGCAATAACGTCTGTGTGTGTCTCTTATCCTGAAACTAGGTTGCACCAATACAAATTAAATAAGGCAGAGTTTAGAACTAATCACTGCTGTGTTGATCTGGGTTTTAATTTAAATTCCAGATGTGTTGCACCACTTAATAATACACTGCTTAACAAATCAGTAATTAAAAACTTCACCTGCAATTAGTTTTGATTGTTCGTCATGATTGATTAACCAATGTAAATCAACAGCAGTCGAGCCTCAAATACTCTTGACATTAGACCAAAAGTAGCTTGAGTGCGCAAACAGGAATCTAAACATATATTAGCTAACATGGGTAGAATCGGCCAACCAGACACGCTGAGAAAATGTGTAAGCAGTTTAAATTTCACAAGTCATAAAAAATCTAAACGAATAGATCTAAATGAATTAATATAATTATTCATTCAAGATTCTTACATTTCTACTTCAAAATGTTCTACTATTCAAATGTTTTTTTTTGTTGAATCACTATCACCATGAAAATTCAAATTCAGGGGTGTTTTCCTTATTC
Source organism: Botia almorhae (assembly GCA_036877575.1). Lineage (NCBI taxonomy): Eukaryota > Metazoa > Chordata > Actinopteri > Cypriniformes > Botiidae > Botia > Botia almorhae. The sequence goes on along the minus strand of JAZGTJ010000780.1, from coordinate 12,383 downwards.
TGTTTTAGAAACATTACCTTTTAAGAATATGTAAAGCTTTAAGTTAATCCCCAATTAAAATTTAAATCTAAGTGTAAAGCAATGGACTATGGTGGCATAAATCTAGCCCTGATTATTTTTTAGGTTTAAAGTATGATTATCACCAACTGAATTAACATGGCAATTTTGATTCAGTTCAGGTTAAAACTAAATCCTTATTGGTGCTAAGGGTGAGGGGAACGATAGACTCACCGAGGATCTGTATGTTGGTTCCGGGCGGGGCCAGGTGCTGCTGTATGGTCTCATAGAATGTGGCTTCACTCATCAGCAGGACTGTCAGACTGGCCCACATTAACACCAACCACGACATCCCAACACTCCTCTGACAGACAGACAGACAGACAGACAGACAGACAGACAGAGAGAGAGAGAGAGAGAGAGAGAGAGATTTTAACTGTTTTCATACCTATACCTTTGTCTTTTCTACTGTATCTACTGTATTGTTCACCTGTGGTCACCTACATTGAAACATCTATGTGCTGGTCTTTGTCATCCTTTCATTCAGATCCATTCACCCCTACATATCTAACTGCTGTGCTGTATGAGGTGCATGACATTTTTAAGTAAACCTTAAAATAAATAAAATATTTCCATTTATTTGAGAGAAAGTGAGTTAGGGAGAGTCTGACAGAACTTCCTCACAGGAATGTTCTCACAACTGTATTCTTTATGTATTCTTTTGTGTTTTTGACCACTAAGTCTGTCTCTCAGGCCACATTTATAGGCAAGTGTCAATCAGTTCTTTTTCTCAATCCCTTGACAGTCTGCTTACCACCTTATGTCTCCAGCTGTCTATTCAAATTCTTAAATTAGAGTTGTGACAGTGCAGTCAGATTTTCTTCAAATGTCCAGACAGCCAGAGATGAAATTGCATGTCAGGTTATTAACTATAAAAATGCCTGTAGGACTTCTCAAAAGAGCCAGGCATTCATGGTCTAAGCTTAATGTTTAAAACCACATATTGCAAAACCAGATCAAGGTATTCATGCTGCTGCCTCACTGAGCTCTTTTTCTTAGCTGAGATGAAATAAAAAACAACTTTCCATCCAACTAGCTAAATATGTTATACATTTTCCTTTTAGTGTCTCTGTTCCAAGTTATTATAGTAGCTACATTCTTACACTTGTCATTCAGATAACTGATAAAAAATGATAGTAATAAATGAAACAAAGGTTCTTTTACTGTACCTGTATCATTCACAAAGAACCGCTGAAGAACTCAACACTGTGTCCTCAAACTATCCATTGTGAGGTTTTCAGATATTCCTGTGTCCAGGTATCGTTTTCCAGAAGAAACTCTCTTGGCTTTACCTCTGTCTGCTCACTTTGAAGCCTGAAGCTGAAGTCTGAGACACTATATAACAAACAGAGAGCGAGAGAGAGAGAGCTTTGGCTTTGATTTAAAGCACAGCAAACCCGCTCATCTCGCACTAGAATCGCCCCTTCACTCCCCTGAGCTACAGAGATGATTTTCCGCTTCACATTTAAACGCAACTGAAGGGTGGGACTCTTGCTCCCTCCCTCCCTCTCTCTCTCTCTCTCTCTCTCTTCACCTCTCTTTATTTCTCTCTTTTTAGCTCTCTCAAGTTTCATCTCTCTCACTCGCAAGCAAGATGCGATATGCGATAGCGTATCTTTCAATATGCGATAGCTTTGATAGCTTTAAGCTATATGTGATCTATCATCTAAAACATGCCCTGATCTAGCCGTCACTGGAAACTGGAAATGATGCTGGGCATTTGTATCTTAATTTAGCGTTCCTCTGGATGATTGTGAACTGACATTTGTCAAAACTTTTTTTTTAATCCAGAGCAACACAAATCTCCCTGGAGCAGCCAAGGAGTCAATATTTACACTCATTCAATGATTGCAACCCAGTGATTATAGATTGTGGCTATGATCTCAGTGGTCTCACGGTTTTACACCCCTCTGTCCTCAGCTTGTAACTGAGCCCCAAAGCTTGACAGACCTGTAGTCACTTAGTTGTCACCTACAAAGTGTTCAGACTGCTGATTTTACAGCCGACAGACAGATACTCCTGTTTTTCTCTTATCTAAACAAGACAATAGACAATAGCCTTAAAACTGTTTGGTGGAATAAGAAACATCTCATTTACAGTAGTTGTTTTTATGTACTGTACAGTGGGGTTCAAACCTCTGAGACCGCTAATGTATGTATGTATAATACAGTGCCCTGCAAAAGTATTCACCCCCCTTTGCCTTTTTCCTGTTTTGTTGCATTACAACCTGGAATTTAAATGGATTGATTTTCAAATGATTTACATTTGATTTACACATGTTTACAATTTCTGAGAAGCAAACATTTTTTTTATTGTGCAATAAAAAAAGCAAACAAAAAATTAGCCCAAAAAAACTTGAAAACAAAAACTTAGGTGTGCATAACTATTCACTCCCTCAAATGTAATACTTTGTAGAGCCACCTTTTGCAGCAATTACAGCTGCATGTCTCTTTGGGTATGTCTGTATGAGCATAGCACATCTAGCCTCTGGGATTTTTGGCCATTTTTCCAGGCAAAACTGCTCCAACTCCTTTAAGTTGGATGGGTTTCGTTGGTGAACAGCAGTCTTTAAGTCAGACCACAGATATCTAATGGATTGCGATCTGGGCTTTGACTGTGCTGTCCCAACACATTTAAATGTTTCTTCCTAAACCAATTGAATGTTGCTTTAGTAGTGTGATTAGGGTCATTGTCCTGCTAGAAGGTGAACCTTCTTCCCAGTCTCATCTTTTGGGCAGACTGAAACAGGTTTTCTTTAAGAATTGCCTTGCATTTATTTAGCACCATCCATTACTCCTTTAATTCTGACCAGTTTCACAGTACCTGCTGATGAAAAACACCCCCACAGCATGATACTGCCACTACCATGCTTCACTGTGGGGATTGTGTTCTGGGGGTGATGAGAGATGTTGGGTTTGCGCCAGACATGGCATTTTCTTTTATGGCTAAAAAGTTCAATTTTAGTCTCATCTGACCACAGTACCTTCTTCCAGACGCTTGTGAAGTCTCCCACGTTTCTTTTGGCAAACTCAAGACATTTTTTCTTGTTTTTTTCAAGCAAGCTTTCTTCTGGCCTCTCTTCCATAAAGCCCAGCTCTGTGGAGCGTACGGCGAATAGTGGCCCTATGGACAGACACTCCAGTCTTTGCTGTGAAGCTCCTTCAGGGTTATTGTTGTTTTTTTTGGATGCTCGAATAAATGCGCTCCTTCCTTGGTCTGTGAGTTGTGGTGAGCAAAATTATTTGAAATGTAAGCTTTGTCATCTACCGATCAATATGTATTCCTAGGGTATAGATATTATAAACACCTTATAAAAAATCCTATAAAGAGAATGTATTCACTGAACCCAGGTAGGCAGTCTGTAATAGGATTTGATACTCCTTTCTGAGGTTGTAAAGCAGACCTTCATGTCATGGATATGTGTTGTGAAATGGCTGGAATTTAAAATGTTCAAATCGTCTTACTGAAGCCTGATGAAATACAGATGTCACAATACTGAAAACTTGTACTTTACTGTAGCTCCCACTCAATCTGCCTACTGACTCCCTTCATGGGCAGCTCACTTCCACCTGCTGGCTGCAGCCAAGGTGCAGCTGCTAACCCTTCCTCCCACTAAAACCCATCCACTGCAGATCTGTTCAAATGATGCTTCTGAAAAACAGATATTTACAAAAACAACAATGCTTCATTCAGTGGACTGTTTATGTTCTTTCCAAGAGAGCCTACAGCTCTAAATACGCCCTCTGACTATGAGAATAAGTCTGCTATACCAGGCCTTATGAAACTTATTTAAACTAAACAGTCCAGCCATTCCCAGCCAGCCGAGACCTTTTGGGGTTTTGTTTGTGTTTCACTATCATGTCTGAATTTAAATTATGTCTTTTGGACAAGCCAAAAAGCACAAACATGATTTTTGTTAAAAAATATGCTCAAGCTTATGCAGACATTCACATAATTGTGAATTGGGATTAAAAGCGTTCTCTCAAAATAATTTGTGTTGTTTACCATCAAGCAACATTCATCTCTGCTCTGTAATCTCTACAGTTTCAACAGTTCTTTTGTCCTGTCCTGCCCCATTTTCATCAAAAATTCAATTAATTAACATCTTTAATTTAAAGCTTAACAAAATAGTCATGGTTTTATTTTAGTAAAGTGTAGTTTTTCAGATTACCAAACAGATTTGATTACCACTCATATAACCACAGTTTTACTACAAATACCATGGTTAAGCTATTGCTGCAGTAGCAAACTCATGGTAAAACAATGGCTAATTTTTGTAAGGGACTGAAAATATAAAGACACAACAATGCTTCTATCTTTTATGTCTTTGGCCAGAATATCACATTTTTCTCCCATTGATATCCATTTCACTCTCCAGTAGTTTTTTTCCTGTGGTATGAAGCTAAGCCTGCGGTCATAAACAGATTTGCGGGCTCCTCTTTGACATCTCTACTCTTGAGAGGAGCGCATTTATTTTGTACCTCTTGAACCATCAGACATTTGTGATTTTGATGTTCTTTGTGCAAATGGGTATAACCAAAATGTAAAAATCATGTTACTTGAAAACCAAAGAAGGTAATATCTGTAAAGGGGATTGTGCTAATTTACTGTGTGTCATTTCATGGTGTCTGAGTTGTTTTGAGAGAACACTTCAAACAGAATCAAACTCTGACAATGACATTCTATGTCTGTACGGTATATAACACCGTTCTGATTCCCACTATAAGATCTGAAATAGAGAAGAATATTAAGTTCAATATTTAAGTTAATATTTAAGTCCAAGAAATTTATACAGAAACAGCACTTCTCGAAATAGCGTATTCTTTTTAAGCGAATGAATGTTTGCCCTATTTCTGATGGCGAGTCATTGAGATAACAGAGCTTGACTTTCATGTCACACCAAAGGTGTGTGTGTCTGTGTTTGGCTGAAAATTGTAAACCACACATTGGTTCTGAGTTGAGATCAGCATGTATGAGGAAATGCACTTTTACATGCAAAAAAACAGGAATATTTCTGCTGTGATTATTTATTATTTTGGCTGATGAGATAAAAAAAAATTAAGCTGAATTGTTCTAAAATATATGGACCTGTTCGAAAATGCAATTTCAACATCATTTAAATTCATGTTTTTCTAAATGGCAATGAGGACTGTGGCTGTAAAGCTCAAAAATAAAAATAAATAAAAATAAAAGTGCTTACAGTGACACATTATATTACAAGTGTTCTTAAGTCATATGACAGCTTTGAGTGAGAGCAGACTAAAATTGAGGTTGTTATATATAGCCCGTGAGTTATTTGTTCTATAAATAAAAAATATAAATAAAAGAATGTGCTTCTGTTCTGATTAATCTTGAATTAGTATTGTATGGGGGGTGGCACCAGGATCAGGGAACAAGGGAACAAAAAATTGAGTATTGATTGATATTATTCTTCAGTTGTCGCTGAATATAGATATATTTTGGCAAAACCAGTCGACCATAAGACAAGTCCCAGAACTAGAGTTTTGTTTATAAAACCGAGCAATGGGGAAAAATATCATTATAATCTCTGATACAAAGTCTTGAACTGTATGCGCTTTTGTGCTGACAAGGCAGAATTCTTATAATAAACACAATGAAACTTTTAAATTTTTATCAGAATGATTTATGTGGATTTGAACAAAAGGGAACTCAAAGTAAATGCATGTCGATACTTCCATTTCTGAATAAACTGAATGTTAGTTACACAAAGAAATTGTATTGAATGAAGTTACGTGGAAACTCATTACTTGAGTTCAAATCTCTGTCTTCCTATTTCTTTGTAATGTCTGACAGTTACATTTCACAGTGTCGCAGCCAGATTCCCCATCTCAAAACTCCTCTCACCCCCCCAGCCTTGACTGAATTTCTCTACCTGCCCTGAAGAGATTGACAACATAGGACAGATAAAGCCGCTTCTCCGAAATGTTTTTACTGTGCATACACTGTTCGGGTGAGATGTATTTTGCATTTGATTTGCGTTTGATGTGCGTTTGTGTTTCATCTGTCAGTGACATCCTGTGAATCCAGTCTGTTTCAAACTGACTCATTTTTATATTCATTACGAAAGTCAGGGGATGACAGATGAATTTAAATGGCCGGTTTCAGTGTAGGAGTCTCTGATATGATCCTAAGCAACAAGTCACCAAAGCCAGTCGGGTATGATGAAAAATCTGATTAAACATTTCAGAGCCGCGCACACCGTCTGACTGAGCATGTTTAGGTCAAGAGGACACGGTTTAATAATTTAACACTTTTTAATATCTTGTCTGAGAGCGACGTGACCCGCGTCCCGTATATTAAGGCTGGCTTCCACTTCGCCGGCAACTTGACGGTGACAATTGATAAATTGTCATTTATCTTGAAGTCTCCCCAGTTTATTCCATTCGCACATGTAGATTTCTGCTGTTCGAGAATACGATGCTCATGAGCTTGGGTCCTGTGGCGAGCAGTGTTATAAAAGCAGCCCAGAGAGAATAGCTCACGATGCATCAGAGAGTGATTGTGCAACTTCGTCAGAAAAAGGATGTAATGCGGATTGTGAAGGAAACGTAGACAGTAAGTGAGTTAAACAGAGATGTGTGGGCAATGAGCAGCTGAAGGTGAGCTGAAGGCATGATGTTCTTTTATGAGTTCCGGGCATCTGGCACCCGCTCTGGTATCTCAATGGAGAGATAGAAACCTCATGGGTCTGAGGAAAAAATGCGCGCACACCCTCCCACACATGCATACACACGCTCATCTTACCACACAGCACATCTCACTGACAAGTAGCATCTGAGGAAGGACGAGAGGGACTTGATGTAGAGAGAGAAGATGGAAGATGGTGGAGGAGTTGTGGGGTGTTGAAGCATGAGACGTGGTGATAAGCCAAGGGCAAATATATGATGGATGGGACTAGTTTTTTTCTTTTTCAAGTGATTGTCAATGGCCATTTTAACTGACACTGACTGTCTTCAGAACCTTGGACAGCGACAATGACCCTCAGTAGATTCAGCACTATAGCTAAGTGGACACCTCCAGTATATACTTGCGAAAAATGACAACAGAAGCCTATTAGTTCTAATAAAGCCTTGCACTTTGCCCTTTGCTGGTGTTCCCACAGAAAATGAATCTAAAAATGGTCTTCTGAATCACAGAAGAATTAGCAAACTGAATCCTAAACTATCACAATGGGCTTTTTATATAAACTGGCTTTCCTGTAGCTCAACTGGTGGAGTGTAAAGCCAGGAAGGTCAAGGTTGTTGGTTTGATTCCTAAGGAAGGCACATACTTATAAAATGTAATCTGATCGTGCTTTTGGATAAATTAAAGCATCTGGCAAATGAAAAACTGTAAATGTAAATAAAAGCTGTAGTATATCACACATACTAAGTCCTTGTCTCATCCTGTCCTGTTATGGAAAGAGTTTTCCAGCTCATATCACACCGCACCACATTGCTTCATCCTTGGAATTAAGTCCCTCTATTGCTGTCACTTTTGACTGCTCCAGATTATGTGCTTTAATGGCCATTTTCAGCACGTGCCCTTCTTTTCAGAGCATTTGAATGTGCACAGCAGATATTTGGGAATTAATGGACCAAGGTACTGTGGTGAAAGAGCAGCCATATGGAATCAGATATGACTGTAGTGGCATCTGCTCTAGAATGCTGATGAACATCTCCAGAGAGAGCATCTGCTCTAGATTCTGGCCCTCACTCTTCTCAAATAATCCTTTAATCAGACATCAGGCTTTTGTTTTTGGATTTTTACCTATTGTGGATATGTTTATGACTCTTCTTTATGGGTAATTTACTGTGTAATGTTACACAGGTGCAGAATCTGTTTGACAGTAGAATAGTGACTTAAAATGACATATGTGCCAGGAACCCAAATTGTACCAGTGGTAGATGCTCTGCTAGTCTCACTGCTGCCTTTTCACATGTCGAGACGCATTGAGGAGAGCTTTGAGAATGATGTGATGTGGGCTTGTTTGTTCCACCATTCGCTGTCCTTTGAAGTTGAGTCACGGGTTTTGCCCTCTCGCCTGGACTTCTATCCAAATGGATTTTGAGAGGCCTGTGGAAAAAATGTTGCAAAGTGATTTTGAGTGTCCAGGGTCTAAACGACATTTTAAGATCAAATAGAGCGGGCAGGAAGTGAAGGGACGGACAGACATTTAAACAGAGACACTGTATGCCACTGGCATGCATATTTTGATGATGTAATCATACTGGAGGTGATGGAAACACTATGTAGCGTCTTTGTTATTCAAGCTGATAATATATGAAATTCATATTTATATATTGAAATGATATATATATATTGAAATGATATATATATATATTGAAATGATATATATATATATATATATATATATATATATAATTAATACATAACATATAGTGCATAATATGATGTGTATTATAATATGAGACAGACCAGGAAATGAGGAAATGATGGGGGAAAATAATTGGTAAATTCAAACTAGAGCCACGAAAAATACCATTAAAAAATACTACACCAAATGACATTCTTTTCATAGTTTTATATGCTTCCACCAGACTATTGCTATCAGTGCTATTTACACCCCGTGTAAATGGTCACGGCGTATTAGAATATATCTACAGTAGGTTAATTAAATTGCTTTAAAGTCTGTTGTGGGAGTTTTGTGAATAGATTAAGTGTTCAATGTTGCACAAACTCCAAGTGACCTGATTAATTCGAACACATCCCTTTCTATGGCAACAGCACACAGACATTCTAATGGAAAATGTCAAGGTCACAAAGCTGTAGAATAAAGCTTTAGTCAATTTCCTGTTGAAATGGCTCTGGAGTCCTTTGCTTGGTGTCTGAGGCTTTGATTCTTGATACAAAGAACCTACCAAGACCAGACAGCACACTTATATTACTGAAATTAATATGAATCCCATCATCTAGCCACTGAAATGGTCACCACATCTTTTTACATTCAGGGTTCATTTTGCTACACATGAAACAATTTCTTTCACAATTACATTATACTGTTCGAGTTAATCATTAAGCACCATTATCCTGTCCCGTTTTAGTCTGAAACAGTGTGTGTGTGTTGGTTTGTGTGTTTGTGTGACGGTGTCTTCCAAAATGAGGTGCGAAGGACATTTTGTGTATCAGCAGGGAAAAGGAGCAGAACCACAGTGATGGACAGATCTCGCACTGGGCCTGTCAGTAGAATATGCCTTCAGGCTCACGCTGATATAAAATGGCTCCACTCAGCTTTAACACGCATCAATTTGCCAAACTCCATTTTGGGGAGAGAAATCTCAATCTCCTAACAGGAACTAGAGTGGCAAAGATTAGACCAGAGAAGATGACTGTTTAAATCAGGCTGGTTGTGTAGCTCAGAGTCTGCAACACCAATAAAAAGTTGCCCGACAGATGTGCTTCGTTTTAAATCTTATCGCCCATAAACCTGATTAAACATGGCATTGATTAAGAAAGCAATTTGATATCATGTGTAATTTGAATTAGGATCTGATTATCCTTATTTAGATTCTTAGTTCTAATTAGCCATTTCCTTATTAATTCAGATCCATAGATCTCACAATGTTGCTGTTGTACAACAGTTCTATAGATCATCAATGTGTCCAGTCTTATTCAGTCATTAGATGAACAAAGATAACCTTGAATAACGTGTAATATGGAAAGACATTCGTTTGTAAAACCATTCTTTAGTAAATAGGCTTAAGAAGGACTCAGTTTATCTCTCTAAATTTTTCTTACCCCCACATGATGATCCTGTATTCATTGTGTGAAACAGTTTTAGATATATAATGTTTCCGGTTTGTTTCGCAAAGTGTTTGCAGTTCAAAGAGCAGATATGTCTAGTACGCATTTTTTCCACCTGTTTTCAGTTTACGTTCTTTCCTCCCTTATGTGGGTTACACAAAATTGGTGGATATGAGCCCTGAAATTGCATTCTCTCCCTGTGATGAGAGGAGATTGCTTGCCTAGCATGCCAGTTGACGAAAACCAGCATGCACGACAGGCGCATTTGCCAGGGGAACATTTTTCATCCTCAACTAGGGGTGCGTAAGTCAGGTTTATTACTTCTGGGGAACAGGGTCTTGCCTTTATCTTCCTGAAAAGACTCATAATTATTGCCCTGTAAATTTACAGCATGTTTCCATTGAAGGCGGATCGCTGAGTGTCTGCCGGTCCCCTGCCTCTGTAATGCCCCATTGACAGATACATGCCATCATCATTGGCTTGATCCGGCTGCAGTTTTTCAGAGGAGCCGTACAGCAGAGGTCTTCTGAGAGACGTTTCCCTCTTTTGTTCTTGGTGTGTGTGTTTGAGTAATGAGTGAGAGCAATTCAGTCTTCATGCTCAAAGTGAAAGCTGCATTACAGAAGTTCTCTAAAAGGTCTATTGCACCCTCAGGCTGGATCTTATTCATTTAGTGGGTTCAAAAAACTGCTTGCAACTACTTGCAATTGCCTCTTCTAAAACTCTTTAAATGAAACACTTCTAATGCATTATTATTCACTTGGAGTCGATTTACTAAACATTTCTTTTAGTACAACTGATATTAAAAACTCTATTTGTTGGATTTTACATTTTTTCCCCACTTCTAGATGTAATTCTGTGTGTTTTCTGTTTATAGATACAAGGAGACATGACAAGAAACAACAATAAGCAGGATTGTCATTTCAAAATAACTTTTAAATTATAAACTCTTACAAAGTGGTCCTGTAGCTCAGCTGGTAGAGTATTGTGTTAGCAATGCAAAAGATTATGGATTCAATATGTACTGACAAAATGTATAATTTGAATGTACTGTAAGTCGCTTTGCAAAAAAGCATCTGACAGATGCATAAAATGTAAATTTATGCATTTGTTCTATTTTGGACCAAATCCCAAAACCTGTATAGCTCATTGCAGTGGTTGTTTGAAACATTTTTGGTAAAATGCAGTTGAATCACAACATGAGTTTTTAAAGACTACAGGCAACAAGAAGATAATGACCTTTCTGCCTTTCTGAACCGTCCTTTGTTTAGAACATCAGAATTACATTAACTCTGACTAGAAAGATGGGAGCCCTTTATCTTTAATTAGCCCTTTAGTTGAGTGGATAATTCCATTGGCCAGATTGTGCAGGACGTGATTAGGATCTTGGCCAAGACATTAGCACAAATATGGATCTGCATCACCTACCGACCCGGGTTTATTATCTGATAACTGCGTCCAAGTTACTTTCTCAATGCTGTTTTACAAAGCAAGGGCATGTTCTTCATCATTCAAACGTCATTATATTCGCTTCTGTCTGGCCTGCAGTCAACCTGCATTTTAAAGTGCAAGACGGCAGGCATTTATTTCATAGTTCAGTGCTCAGTTAGGGGTGATGGCTCTCTGGTAGCTCCTGTCTGAACGTTGTCTTCACTCACTATTATGTATTCAGAACATTTTGTAAGATGATCTTATGTTCTATTCATATTCTTATGAAAAAACTCTTATGAAAAAATTAGTACAGCGAAAACTTCCATCATTATTTACTCACCCTTATGTCAAAACCCGTATGACATTCTTTTACAGTTTTCGCTGACATTCTTGGGTGTTTTATTATAACTATTAAAGTCATAATAAGTCATAATGTACTGCCATTGTATTGAACTCACCCAACTGGATATTCATTAAATTAGCTCATTTTGTGTTCCATAAGAGAAAGAAAGTCGTGGAATGAGATGAGTGAATAAATGATGACTAATGAATTTTTATTTCCGGCTAAACTATCCTATTAAATACAGAATCACGCAGTCTCACCATCTCATAGCCAGTTTTGATGACCTGAAGATGAGCATTTCTCTTTAAGAGAACATACTAATACCAACAACACTGAACTGAGGCCTGAACTGCCAATTCCGTGTTTGTAGAAAAACAATTTTTGTAACAATGTAACTCAATTATTTTTCATGGAGTCACACAGCACTAGTAGAAAGTGTGACAAATAAACTTTTTGACACATGCCTGTGATCTGATTATAAAACAATGTAACATTGTATGATAAATGAGGTAGTTTCAGGTTGTGCATGATTTTTAACAAGGAGAGGCAATTTGACAAAGCAGTAATTCACAGGCTAACTCTCAGTGATAAGAGAGCTAATCTGTCCCCTCTCCTCAGAATGATTAATTCACAGAAGAACACTTGAAATGTGTAACAGTCACCTAATTTTCATAGAGCTAGGTGTTCAGGTTTGTGTAATTTCCAGATTCAGATATGTGCTACATATAGGGGAAAAACCTAAACACACATTATTATGATTTGATTTTAATATTTATCCATTCATAGA